>VXAZ01002124.1:248430-295926 GCA_013399875.1 Gymnorhina tibicen | reverse complement strand
AATAATTATTATTATTATTATTATTATTATTATTATTATTATTATTATTTTAAAAAAACCAAAACCAACCAGCCCCCAAACTAGAGAAGGTACTTAAAAAAATTAGAACATCTGAGATAAAAAGGTGTAGAGAACATGACAGTCTGTCAGTAGAAGTCTGAGCTGATAAAGCCAGCAGTTTGTTGAAATGTAATGGCCTTCTACTAAAATGCTAGGAGAGTAACAAGGCACCCATGCAAGGAAAAAAAAAAAAAAGCTGAATGAACATTTTAANAAATAACTGCATTTCAACATGCTATGCAGCCAGCAAAAAGGAAGCAGGACAGACTTCCACTCATGACTTGGGAATTTTAAGTGTAGAAACAGGTTCCTTGAAAATTGAGTAAAGCAGTTTTTACTAGTCCACAGCCTAAGAAACCTCTCTTGCCCTTTCTAATATACCACCAAGAACACTTTCAGCTAAAAAGAAACACTTTCTCAAGCTGTTTAAATCCTGCTGTACCTTTTAAAAATAGAGTTTAAGACTAAACAAGATGGACAAATTTCTGTGTCTATCTTGTAGAATTTCTTTTTTCCAAACGAGTGATCAAAAATTCAGTACCTGTAATCCATAAATCTGAAGGATTCCACATACTTCAGTATAAGCAAGGTGTCTGCAGAATTCTGAAGATTACTTTCTTTGAATGCTCCTTTTCTTTAGTGTTGCTCCCAGGTTACTGTGCACTGGCATTGCAGTTGCTCTTGCAGATTAATCTGAGCAGTTTCCATAAGAGTGAGCTTTGACAATGTTCACCGGTTCTTGTGGGAAAACACATCGATGACCCCTATCTGTGAAACCTTCCTGCCCATTCCTGAGAATGCCTCCTTAATAAACCTGAGCTCAAACCACTAGTGGAAGGTGCTGGTAGCAGAATAATAATAATAATAATAATAATAATAATAATAATAATAATTATTATTATTATTATTATTATTATTATTATTATTATTATTATTTTAAAAAAACCAAAACCAACCAGCCCCCAAACTAGAGAAGGTACTTAAAAAAATTAGAACATCTGAGATAAAAAGGTGTAGAGAACATGACAGTCTGTCAGTAGAAGTCTGAGCTGATAAAGCCAGCAGTTTGTTGAAATGTAATGGCCTTCTACTAAAATGCTAGGAGAGTAACAAGGCACCCATGCAAGGAAAAAAAAAAAAAAGCTGAATGAACATTTTAATTAACTCATGTGCAATTTTAATTAAAAACATAATGTGTCAGGAAAATGAATAATGCCTTGGGGCAATAAAATAGCTAGATTTTCTGTTCAGTCTTCTGCTTCATATCTTTTATGGAAGAAGGATATTATTGTTAAAATGAAAAAAACCACTCCTTCCAGCCTCCTTCCCCCTCTCCACACACATCTAACAAGAACACTTAATGTTACAAAACCCAAAGGTGTGGACAAAAGGAACAGGATTAAATCAGAGCATGGTACAAGATATTCTGTGCTACCATCATACCATCATGTTGGTTGTGTCACTCTTCTGGCTTTTAACAGAAAAGCTTTGACCTTCAATTTCAAAGTCGGTGTTTTGGTCTTAATAAAATATGCACAGAAAATGTCGATGCTCATATTTTTTTTGGGTGAAAAGTTGAAATGTTTGACTATTATCAGGCCTTGATGACAAAGTGGTACAGATGAAGCAATTTTAAGCCATTGGGATTGTATAACCTGAGATACCAGTAATCACATGACTTTTTAAATGTGAGAAAATAAGGCTTTCAAATATTAGAAAGGAAAAGAAATAAAATAAAGCAAGGGGGAAAAAAGTTGAGGGAAGTTAACTTTCCCCAAGTGGAAAATGTATAATGTCCAAACCTATTTATTTCTTTTCTTTGCCCAGATACCACTCACTGAAAGCGATTTGAAATTCTAGCAGCTATAGCATAGCCTGGGGCAAAGGCAGGGTCACAAGCACCATCATGTAACACATTTTAAAGGCTGTCAGAGATGTTCCTTCAGTCTCTGTGTCCTCAGCAGTCCCAGAGTCACTGGTTTGCTGCAGGGACTTGCTACCTGGTCATACCTTTTCTGTGGCTCACATCATTTTGACCGTAAATCACATCTAAACTGTGAGAAGGCTGTTTGCCTTAATGTGCTCTGAAAGCATATAAAGCTTTGTGTGCAAACAGTCCTGGGCCACATCCAGTCTGCAGCACGTTTTGCACAATTCTGGTCTCATGGGCTTCCATGGGAAGTCCTGACACCCAGGATCTCCTCTAACGCCCCCTGTGTGTATTCAAGACCCTCACAGGAGAGAATTTTTTCCTTATATCTAATATAAACCTACCCTCTGTCAGTTTAAAGCCATTTCCTGTTGTTCTATCTCCACATGCTCTCGTAAAATGTCCCTCTCCAGCTGTCCCGTAGCCCCTTTAGGTACTGAAAGGTGCTAGAAGACCTCCCCAGAGCCTCTTCTTCTCCAGGCTGAATAGCCCCAACTCTCTCAGCCTGTCCTCATAAGAGAGGTGTTCCATCCATCTGCGCATCTTCATGGCCCTTCTATGAACTTGCTCCAACAGGTCCATATCCTTCCTGTGTTGGTTGCCCCAGAGCTGGACAGAGTACTCCAAGTGGGGTCTTCCAAGAGCAGAATAGAGAGGATTAATCATCTCCCTCGATGTGCTAATCATGCGTATGTGTTTTTAAGGTGTGTTTTAATTCTCATTTTCCTGCTTTGATTTTGATTCATTATGAGTTCAATTAATTTCCCCAAGTCAAGTCTGTTTTGCCCATGATGATAAACAGTGAGTGGTCTCTCCCTGCCTTTATCTCAACTCATGGGCCTTTTGTTATATTTTCTCTCACCTGTCTGTGATACAGCACCTTAGGTGGGTAACTGGCATCCAGCCAGAGTTAAACCACCAGATCATGCTTCTTTTGATGCAGCCCAGAAAACCTGTTCAAGGACAAACAGATGCAGTTTGATTACTGCCCAGGGCAGAGGGTGGTGGGAGGCTCATCTGGGCCTGGTGCCCACCAAGCAGAAGCACCTCTGCCTCTGGAGCTGCAGTGGTGTCAGCAGCACCCTCCAGCATCAGCACATCACCACAGCTCACAGACCAAACCTAAAAGAGCCAAGCCAAGCTGTACTTTTCAGTCATCCAGAAAATAGTGGAGGGCTTGCTGCAGAAGCATGCAGGGATTAGAAATTTAACAGACAGGAGCTAAAAATCAGTCTCCAAACAGGAGCCTCTGCCTCTGAGGTCACTGCATTTAGAATGTGTGTATATGTCTGCATTTGAATAGAACACTGAAATTTCTGAGTGCAATGTTGTAATGTTTGTTTTCTAGAGCCTGAGGGGAATACCTAAATGGATTTTAACTGTACAGAGGATTCCTTTTCAAGAATGCTTTTTTTAATGCCTCCTCAGACCTCTTACTTGTCTTTTCCCCTTCTTGTTTCCCACCAGATTTTAGGCTTTAGCACAGCTAATAAGTAAAAAGTATAATTCCAGGTTGCATACACTATTGCTGAACAAATGTGTTTTAACAATATGCCTGCCTGCCAGTCATGCTTGCTTCTCATAAATGAGCTTGCTTTGTCATGGCAGGAGTGCCCACCATAAGAGTTAATTTATGTCAGTTCTGGATAATATTCAAGTTTAATTCCTTTTTTTTTCCCTTTCTTTTTCCCCCAGTCATTCACTTGATTCTAAGACTGTCATTCACTGAAGGAATAGTAAAACAGCATTTGATTTAGGAGAGCAATCACGGTTCATGTTTCAAATCCTGAATATTCACAATAAGCTGAGACAAATTATTACAGAATTATTCATCAAATTGCTTTGAATAACAAATAAATGTTGTGGAATTACAGTCTGAATGCAGACTTTCACAAAAAAGCAAATACAGTAAAATGATTTAAATAAGTTCTTCAGTGCTAACTAGGGTTTTGATTGCTATACTCTTGGATCCTATAAGCCGCAAGTTCCTTTGTAACTTATCCCATTGATTTCAAGGGGATGATCAGTACTGGTTCAATTTGCAATATAAAAATTTTGCCATGAAAATGCGCAACAGTAGAAAAGAAAAATAATTTGACAGCTTGGCCCAGTATCTTTGTTTCTGGCCATAGGCCAGGAGACCTGAAAAGATGTACTTACTCTCATGAGCCATGAAGCAAATTTATTCACTTGGGTCTTGAGTCTGTTTATAAACTTACACCAAGCGCCAAGGAGCTGGAGTTTGACCACTTAATATTGAATTCTCTGTGCACTTGGCCAGCCTTAGAGGACTGTGAAAACCGTGTCCTTAAGTGAGCTGGGATGCCTGGTCTGTGTATATAAAAGACGTGCTACCTCTGATAACAGCAGCTACAGGGATTTGTACAGCCTGAACTGAGCAGGCAGAGGCTGAGCAGACACTCCAGAAGGCTAATTCCAGATACTGGCTGACAGTTATTTTCTCTAAATTCCTACTTAAATCACTTTGGTTAAAAACTATTAAAACCATTTATTTGTATTTTGCTTAGTAAGGATTTGTTTGCATCAAAACTGGAGCCAAAATTCAGTTGGTCACATTTGTTTTGGTAAAAGTCCACATGGGGACACTGCTGCAATAAATCTGCCTGCTTTTGAGACAGATCAGGATTGAAGTGATATAAAAGTACAGCTAGCTGCAAATCAGAATTTTTCACCGGCCTCTTAAAAAGGTAAAGGTATTTACAATTAGTCTGCAGCACAATGAAACACAGTGGTCTTGCATGTTCCAGCAGCAAGCTCTGTCCGTCACTCTTAAATTTCCCTGTATGGCAAATACACGTTGTCAAGAAAAAAAAAAACAACAAAACTTTTCAAAAATTCAGAGGAATGAGGTTGGCATCCATCATTAATGTTCTCTGTTGCAGATGCAAAGATAATTAATGTAATCTAGCACATCTTGAGGTAAACTAATGTGCATACAGATATAAACAACAATTCCAAGCTTTTAAAGAGTGCAAAGCTGGTGCTTATTAGAAGAGTTCATAATCATTCCTATTTCAAGTTCTGCATGAGAATGTGCTGTAATGAGGAATTTAAAATTTTCTAATTAGACATGATTTTATAAAACAGACAGATAATTAAAATGGTGAGGATTACACAGAGAAGGATGAGAAAACACTGTAAAACAGACAGAAAGGAAGAAAAAGGGTATAAATAAGGAAAAAACCCACAAAGCGTCACTGATGTATCAAATTTACCCTGCAAAATTTGTAGTGTACTGCAGTTTTAGGTTTCACAGTGCAAAACGCTACTATCAAACATTTTTTATAAGCTTACACTAGCATAGGTAGATTCATACTGACAATTTTATTTGATTAAAGGATGCTTACTAAGCCTTGGAGTTAATTTTCATAAGTTTTAGCACTTCAGAACAGGAAATTGAGGTCTATAGACCATTGCTGTTAAAACTGATCAGAACACATAGATAATAGCTCTTAGCTGTAGAGCCATTTCAGAGCTATTTACCCTGATTTGTATTCAGTGAAAGATTGGAACAAATCAAAAATATTTTCTGTATAATTTAAAGAAGGAGGGCGGTGTTTTTCTGCTAAAAGACGGGAAAGGGGAAGAAGGTGACTCTACAGTGAGCAACCCTTTCTCTTCCACCACCCAGTGTGGGTGCCAGGTGGGATGCTGAAGGCTTGTTTATTCCCCAGCAATGCACAAAAACCACTCTACAGAACAGTTTGAGAAGGAAGGTGACAGAAGATGACTAACCCTTGTTAGCAGGATACATTTGCACCCCAAGCGAAGAGTGGTCCTACTTCCTTCTTTTTAAGGCATTGACGAAGATGAGTTCATTTTGCCTTTGTAGAGTTAACAGAGACATTTTTAAAGGCTTGGGAATGAAGCTTTAACTGGGACACTCATTTTGTTTTGTGTTGTCGCTGAACCAGCTGATTTTCCACAACGGTTTAAACGATTTCCAGATTGTAACAGGGGATGCCACACACTAGATAGATACTGAGCAAGCGCCTCTCCAAAGAGTCGCTGCATTTCCAAATGCTCCATACCAGTGGGAGAAATTCGAGGAAGTACATATGTTGCTTCTAGCTTCCACAATATTTTGGGTGTGACTGACTAGACTCATATGTTCCCGTATTTCACCAGCAGATAAGTATTGGACTCAGAAACAATTCCACCCTATCAATATGAAAGTGATGTGTGAAGCCAAGAATGTTATTACTCAAGATCTTGCCAACTACCCTTGATCAATAGATGAAGGTCAACTCACTCAAACACATAAAACTATTTCTGATCAACCAGTTCTAGCTGCATAGCTGGCAAATTGTTTATTATTTAGGAGCTAATCTGCATATATAAAAGCGCAATGTTGCTTTTACTGATAAATAAATATCCATCAATGTTGCAAGTGATAATGTTTATTCTGTGAGGATTTATCATCTTGACTAAATCTATGAATGATAGCAAACAGAAAACATTCAAAACTCATCCCAAAGTGAACTTGCTGAGTAAAGAGATCTTAGTATGATGTTTTGAGGCACTTGTTCAGCAAAAAAATAACTGATATGTTGTGGCAGATAAAATCTATCTTTCCTCTTCCTCTTGCAAATAAAGATAAAAAAGCTTGCTTTGAAAGAGAAGTCTGAAATGTGGCTAAAAAAGGCAATAATAGCTAAACTAGAACCTCTTGAAGGAAACGAAAATGATATGGAGGAAAATATTCTTTCCTTTTTCATACTGTAGCAGATAAAAAGTAGAGACATTTGACATTACAATAGTTTTACTTTGGACAAGGATGTAGAATTTCATGAAGCAGAGTCACCAGCAGCATTTTCCCCCATCTGCAAGCAAGTACTGACTTGCCATTGTCTTTTCTCTCTTCTTTCCTCATCTATACACTGAAAGGATGTCTCTGGCTTCTGGCACTTTTATCTTAAGCTTCAACAATAGAATTCCTGTAAGGATCTGGTACTGATGCTGGTTAAATTGTAAGCAGTGGCAAAGGCCACAGATTTCTACATGTGCAGTTCAAAGGACTGATGTACATGTTCAAAGGATTATCTCGTTTTCAGTGGTCAGATCTTTTAGATTGTCTTAGTTGTGTGTGTGACCGCACCAAACTCCATCCCAGAGGGCAGAAGTATCATCAGTTTCTGTTCCAGCATGACCGTATCAGGGATGCTTTCTCATGTCATCTGTCTTCCTCAGAGAAGGAAAATAAAGTTTCAAACAAAAAAATGGCTTGTCAGTTCTGCTTCTCTTCTTGGCTCTGCAAATTCTGCAGCAGAGAAGATGGGCGTGTTCACAGCATTGTCCCGTTAGAGTTGGTTTTGTGTCTTCATTTGAGGTCAATCACACATGAATGCTGGTGAACAGTGAGGCTTGCTCACTCCTCAGGGTTAGAGGTAGGATTAGTTTGAACCAAAGTGGCTCCATACAGACAAAAAAAGAATGACTTTTAGCAAATAATCAACGTCCAATTTTTTCTGACAGCTTGGTGATGGGGGAGCTTTGGCTTTGAAGGCACAGAGCTGGAAACAGCATCATGTACATTTATGACGTGGTTTTCATCAAAACTCAGGCAAGAAAATTGTTCCTTTACATAACCTTCATGACCTTCAGGTTCGACAAAAGTGTCAGAATTTATGGACACTGAAATTTTCTGAGGCACTGAGGTAAGATGATACTTGCCCTGGCTCAGCAGGCTTTAATATGAAGTAACTTGAGGTGTGGAGGAGTGGTCCAACAATGCCATATCTCATTCTGTCATAACAGGTGGATTCTCATATTTGATTTCTCTATTAAAAGAGTATTTCTGCCTCAAAGGGCAGACCAGACCTGTATCACGTGTATCTACTTCCTCTCCTTGTGGCTGAGCTCTATTTACAATGGCCTTTTAGCAATCCAGGCCAGGTTTCAGTGGCCTGCTATTCCAACATGCCCTGGTCTAAAAGCAAGTGCCAGAGACCACCCTGAGAGCCATAGTTAAATGCTCTCCAACTTTCAAAACAAACATTAGTGGCTTTAATCCCTAGAACTCAGAGATGCCTCACTTGAACAGGGGCCATCCAGCTTGACTTCTATGTACAGAAGTGCAGGGCTAACAATGACAAAATCCTCTATCGAGAGATGCAAAATATTTTATATCTAATTGATACTAGAAGCTACATCTGGCTGGTCAGGGATTTTTGACTGATGGACCAAGGAAGGAAACTACCTAAGACAGAAAATGGAAGGTAGAAAAGGCAATCAAAGTTGTGTGATAAATTGCAGTTCTCATAATTTTATGGTTTATTATATTAAACAGTGTGTTTATGTGGTACGAAGAGCACAAAAATATCATCCCTCAGTAAAGAATTGTTCTGCAATACTTTATTTGAGAATTTCATCAGGGCCAGTGAGACTTAAATAAACCCCAAGATGCAAACAGCTCATTTGTGGCTTGCACTTTAATGTTACAGTAGCATGTGCTTTTGATGGTTTTATTTTATTAAACAGAAGGTGAGTGAATTCTTGTTTCTTCTCATCCAAATGCCAAAGATTCATGAATTAATCTTTGTTCAAGGTGAACAATAATTTCAAAATTGTTTTTCTCCTTAGTGAACATCTGATCTGTTCCTGTCAAAATGCATTCTTAAGATGTCTCTTCCTGCTTTTTCCCAGTAGATATTTTAAATTGGAGTATGCTTTGAAAGGTTTTCACACTATAGATGGGCTATTGGGAGCTTTAGAAGGTAAGATCTGATTATTGAATATCCTTGGAGAATGTGTCAGCTCCACAAGGAGAAGAAGGAAAAAAATAGCAAAAATCCTCTGATGGAAATAATTTGTAAGTAGAGAGACTGGCAAGGATTATCTAAGAAAGAAAAATGTTGAGTCTTGGACATCGAAAGTCATAATTTCACACTGTAAGCAAAAATGGACTCTGTTTTTTTAGCAGAACAGAGAAGCTGGCTTTCACCACTGCTGCAGTCCCCAGCTACAGAGGTGTGAAATGTTTACTTAGAAAGTGCAATTTTTCACAAACGACAATGTAAACACATTCATATCTATGGGAAAACCCCATTTCCATACACGAGTGAATGTATCTAAACATCATAAATTCTATCCACTGGGTCTGTTGCAGGAAGAAATATTTCCTGGACTGACCCCTTTCCCTGTGTCTCACTGGGGACTTTGTCCTCATGGGTGAATTCTGATGTGGATCCCTGTTGCTTCTGCTCCCATCAGGAGCTCCTGATGTTCTGTACCATCCCCCCACAGTGTGGCTCTTCTCCTTCCCAGTTCCATCTACCCTGGGGCCAGGATGATTTCCCCCATCCCTAACTCAAAAAAGCACTATATGTAGGCAAAACGATTATAAAAGGCAAAGACTAATTCAAGTTTGGTAAAACCAGTGTCCTACTCATCTGTTTGCTTGAGACCTTTGGAGAGAAATGACAACCCAACTGGCCTTGGATTATCCATTCAGAACCACATCTCACCTGATAATTGAGTTAAACAACTAGTTATTCCTATAGCCAGAACATATGAACAGGATGATAAGGGAAGACTGATTTATGATCACTTGGTATCTGAAAGGTGTAGCATTCTATTTAACAAATAGTATTCCTCTTGATTGGAAAACATCATAAACACATTGGAAAGCCTTCAGCCCAGACCCATCCACCACATGTATTTTTTTTAACATTTTAATTTAGCTATCTGTTTTGGATTACATAAATTTAAAAAAAATGAATTCTGTATTTTCTTTCTAAAATAAATCAATTCTGCTACATTGGAATTACCGATTAGATTGAGCATTAGGGAATGTATAAAACTGCATCTTTAACAGACATGACAACATTTCTCAATGAGAATCAAGCAGTTTGCAGTGACCTTCATGTTGATCAGTGGGGGGTCAGTACTGGCATTAAATCATTTTGATTCACAGATGAGATCAACATATTCATATTTGTTTGCCAAATGTGTATTTTAATTTAAGCTTCCTCTGATTGATGCATGTAATTTATGCTGCTTAGAACTAAGGCATCATATTTTTCTTTTTTCCTAACTAACCGGGGGAGACTTTCTTGGAAACAGATAAAGGAAAGAGTCCAGTAATTTGTAGCAATGTGACTACAGCCACACATGTTCTAGAATTAATGTTCTTCATTAGGGTGAGGAGTATCAGCTGTATATATACATCAGGATTTTAATTAACTTGGTCCCCACAACAGGACACATGATTCAAACTGTTTTTCCTTTATTTCGTATTAGATTAAAAAAAACCCCAAACCCAACATGATGTAAAGTTACAACAGAAAAACAACAAAAAACCAACCCCATGCACATGCAACAATAAGAAATAAAATCTAAGAGTTTTAGTCAAGGTCAAGAATATTTCTGTAGGTCAGAGTTAATCCTCAGGGGTGACTTGGCACTGACGGCTCACAGAGCAGTGCTCTGACTGAGGGGTTACCAGTTCTACCTACCCTGCGTAGCCCAGTCTCACACAAGCATAGTGACTCATTCATGCGATTGTTTAAAACTTTTTTATGTATTTTCAGGATGGACACAGTTTCATTTACAAGTGACTTGTAACTGGCTACAAAGACTGCAATTGCCCTGTACTCCGACAGATGGGTTGCCTTTTAAGTGAGCCCTGAACACACTGTCCAGGGGAAAATGCATCTTACACTGCAAGTGACTGGTTCACGTTTCCCCTGACCTCTGTGTAGCCAAACTGATGACTGGAGTTGCAGCTGTGTTGGACAGGGACACCTTTCAATAACCAGGTTGCTCAAGGCCCCATCCAACCCGGCCTTGAACACTTCCAGGGATGGGGCATCCACAGCTTCTCTGGGCAAACTGTTTCAGTGCCTCACTACCCTCACATTAAAGAATTTCTTCCTAACATCTAATGTAAACCTACCCTTGTTCAGTTTAAAGCCATTACCCCTTGTTTAGTTCTAGGCATGTTTGCACAAGTGTGTATTCAAGAGAGAGAAACAGATAAACTCACATGCAGTCCCATACAGACCTCCTCATAGCGCACATACTGCTGGTTAGAGGAGGCAATTCAGGGAGAAGCTCCTTGCTCACTGAATGCAAGGATTTGCATTTGAGGCTCACTGGTCTCGGATCAGCTCCAGAGAAGGAGCTGCAAAGACAATCTTTATTCTTTCAATAGAAATTATTATTGTGCTAGAGGATTCTTGTGCCAGGCGCTAACATGGAATTAGCTTAATTTACAGAATTTGCGTAATATTGTTGGTTGGGAGCCAAGGCAAGGTAACCTGAACTGCTGCACCTTTGATGATTTGTAAAAGAGCCCACGTTTGAACACAAATCTCAGCACTGGTGTGATTGTGATCCTCACCTCTAACAAGGATCTCATCGGAACAGTGAGACACAGTTTATTTAATTGAAGAAATTCAAAAGACATGGACAAAGTGTTCATGCAGCTAAATCTTTTGGAGTTAACTTTGGCATAATTTTTGCCTTCTGACACAAATTCAAGCTGGAGTCTGACTTTTGATTATATACCTCCTACCCCATCTATTTTAGATATCCAAGACGTAATTCTGAGCGACTAATATCCTAAATTCTTTATACAATCAACGGAAGAGCTATATTGCTGGAAAGAGGTAGATTTAATGCTAAAATTAGGACAGATTCCCGTAGGTCTGAACAGTGGAAAATAGATACACTGCAGAGAAATGTGAAGGATCCTAACATGCTGACAAAATATCCTAGGGAGCTTGGCAGAGTCTTAAAGAGTATAATCCTGGTAAAAGAACACTAGTCTTTGTTTGCTATTTTCCAGTGAGTCTTTTTTATTTGTGTCTAGTATCTTAAACTGTCCTGTAAACCAGAGTAATAGAAAAGATCACTTTTATCAGTCTGGAGACACTGGAGCCAGCTGATGCTTTAAATCTTTGCATTTCTGATAAAATAAATTGCATATTTAAAGGACAACAAATTACATACAATTATGTTTCACTATGTTACAGTGACTTAGAATATCAGTTCAGATTATTCAGTTTTTTAAAATAATTATGCATTTTGCTATTATAGCACACATTTTCAGTTGATAATAAAAGAAAAGCTATATATTTGGGGTTTGACACAAAGATTTTTGAAGCTTCTCTGAGAACACAACACTCTTCATTTTATTCTAGGGGAATAATGTTATTGTTTTGATGGTAAGAAGAAATTGAACTGGGTGGTTATGTCTGTTATATAATAAATCAAGATGTTACAGTAAACCTAGAGTACATCTAGAGATGTATGCCTGGAAGCAGATCTGGCAGTCAAAATCCAGGTCGCACAGCCCCTTTGTTTATGAAAATCACAGGTCATCAAAAACCTGCCTATTATCAAAGCCATTTATCAGCTGATTATTTCCATACCATTATTTCTTGCATCAGTCTATCTATCCACCAATAATTTGGAAATATTGACAAATATTTCTTAAAAAAAAGAAGCTCACACTGTCTCTGCAGGTTGATCAGATGAGCTCTCTCTCGTACATCGGAAAGCTGACTACTTTCCAACAACTTGATTTCACAAATGGAGAAACAGCATCTGTTTTCCTGCAGCTCCACATATGGCTCTCACTGTTGCCGCGCGGAGCTAAAGCAGGTAGTCCCCACGAGCACCGCCCTCCGGAGCCCTGCAGCCCCCCGGGACCGGCCACCGCCGCTCAGCTGCGAGGGGCACTGGTTCCTCATGCTCTTGGAAGCCTGTACTTCATCAGCACATGCAAAACACCCCTCCCAACGTCAGCTTGTGGGGAGAAATGCTCAAAAGTGTATTTAGGACTCCTGCGCTTGTCTATTTGGTGTGGTGATTTCAGTGTATCTACTCCAAGGCATGATTGCTCAAGGACTTCAGAAAATGTCTAGCTGTCATCAGTGGAGTGTGAGGGGACCTGAAATAATTTGCAGGCAGAGGGGTGTGTGCATGTGGAGAAAGGAAACAGAGCAGCTATGCTAGAATTAAGATAAAATGCATGTACTTTTTCTGCATGGCACATGATTATTTTCGCTCTGTAATATATCCAGCAGCTCTTCATGGTCCTTTCAGGAGTTTGAAGCTAAAGTCAAATAAAAATATCAAGGTGGTTTTTTTGCCTTTTTGTTTTTGCCTTTTCATAGGCTTTGTGTGCTTGTGAAGGTCAAGGGACTGGCAGCGTCAGAAATTGAATTTCTGAATACATCCACAGTCCAGGTATATTTCAGACAGATGCTCTCATTCTCAGACTGCCCTGCCAGTGACCTTAACCCTGATTTGGAAGGACAACTCAATCTACTATAAAGAGGAAAGGTGATTTAGTCTCCAGCCATGCTGACAGAGTCTTGGACCTCTCTGAACACAGTTTGTCATTTGTGCTGAAACATCAAATCATTTGGTAATGTGAACTATCTCCCACTAGCGATTAAACTGAGACTAATTACTAGTCTTTCCCTCTAAAATCTGGCTCTGAATGATCCCAGTGATAAAATTTTTCTCTCTGTATTTTCCATCTCCATAACAAAATGTAATGCATAACTATCTATTTAACCATCTATCTATTGTTTCCAACCATTGAAGGCCAGACACAAGAAAAGACAAGACAATTTTCTGTGGCCATTGTTGGAGACTGCATTATATCAGGTTAGAACTTAACAAAAATCTGATTTGTTCAAAACTATCATTCCTTTCTTCAAAGCATTTATCCACATCTTCAAACCCACCAACTGATCCCCAAAATCTTAAAAGCAATTTGGGTCAAATCTAACATCGTTAAATAACTGTAAACCCTCTGGTGAGCTGGCATCTCAGCTTATGGCATAAAAAAATCATTGTGGTCCAGGAGAAATGCTGACACATGGCAGCAGCAAGGCATCTTTAAAGGAAAATAGCACAAGCTTGGAAGCCAGAGCAGTCCACCTTTGGGGAAGGAGGAAGTAAATAAAGCCCATGGTTATAGTCCCAACGGGAAAAGGACTGCCAGCAGCACCTCAGGAATTACCTCAGGCAGACAGGGCCAACAAGTGGGTCTGGAGAAGGTGAAGGCAGTCAAGTAAGAGATTAAGAAAGAGTGAACATGGAGAGAAAGTGGAAAGGAAAGGGAAGACAGAAGAAAAAAGAGAGGAAAACAGAGGAATTAAAGCCAGTGAGAGGATGGATACGGGGAAAAGATAGTGTCAAATGTGCTATGTGGAAAATCAGACAACTCCTCTGATCTCTTACATAAGCTGAAGGAAAACAAATTTCAACATGATTTTGTTTGATGCAGAGAAAAGAAACAACCCATTACTGAAATCTGTGACAGGCCACAGCATTATTCCACTCTTCTGTGTCAGGAAAGAGCTGCTAGTGTTTAACCAGTCAGGGCAGACATCAGATTGTGAGGGACAGGGATAAAGAGAAATGCCAGCTAGGCTGCTGTTTTGCAGGAGGGTAAAACTCTTCATTTTCAGTAAGGTGGGAAACTGAGAGAAACTAGATTTTACCATGGTTCCATGGCAAAAAGACAGATGTATTGCTTTGCTTGACTTCTTGTGCTTTTAATCTTGCCTTAACTTAGTTAAATGTGTGTTGTGAAACAAATGGTCTCTGCATTCTCTGCAGAACTGGGGCAGGTGAAGGGTCCACTGTTACCTGAACTCAGAGGGAAAGACAAGTTCAGGTTTTAGGGGGTCGCACCCTCTCGTATTTAGGAGGTGGCAGAGTTTTTCTATCAATGTGTAGATATCTGGGTACCTCGTTTGGAAAAATACCAGGACCTACACTGAAACTGAAAGGCCAGGAGGGAAGCAGAGCCCTGGCGTGTTCTGTGCCTGCCACAGACAGGCACTGTGGCAAGCAAGCCATGGGTGTCTGCTTTGCATGGCTGCTGAGTATCTTCTAATGAACTGAAATACTGACACATGGAAAATTACGTTGGAGCCATTTAATTGTTACCTTCAGCACTTGGAGAGTCAATGCACTGTACAGTAAGTACAGAAATCCAGTGCTTTCCAGAAAATTTGCAGGATAGCACAAATGATCATTCGGCACTCTAAGTGCCAAAGTTTCTGTTTGTTTAAAAACCTCCATTGTGAACATATTATTAAAGATACATTTTTATTCACTTTGTGGTAGAGGTGGCAAAAGGAGACCATTATTTCTGTCAGGCTAGTTTATCCTCTTTGAAAAGAAAATATCCAGGTCCAGTCAAATATAACAACAGCTTATAGGAAAAATACTGACATATAAACAATGTAAAAACAGGCACTGCAATGATTTTAAAAATCTGATTCCTCCTTCAGCACTGAGGTCTGTGTTTTTAGTTTGATTCAGGCTTACATGCAGCACTCCATTTCACTTAGTGAAATGCTGTGGATGTATTTAAAAAGAGCAAAATTTCTCCCTTAGAGAGCAGTAAATTTTCAAAGTGTTTGCAGTTTGTTCTTTGCAGATGGATGAAAAAAGGAGGGAATCCACCTCAGAAATTATTAGAATACTGTCATAGTATCATTCATCTTGGCAAAAGTTGACTGAGCAGATGATGAAGATCCACTTAACTTGGACTCAATCAAAGGTTTTGCTATTTTCATTTCACAGGCCAGATGTAGCTCATCACCAGTTGGAGCTGATTTCAGAAGAGGTGTTAGAGTTTGCTGGTCCAAGAGACGATCTGATCCAGGCATCAAAGGGAGCCACGAGAGAAGCGTGTACTCTCCCCCCTGCCTGCAATTGTCTGCTCGCTCCTGACAGCCCCACGCCACCATCCCAGAGCAAGGGCTCCTTCCCTCCCCACCCCAATGTACATCCTGCTGGCAGACAGCTAAAGAGCGCAGACTTGGTGCCTGCACAAAAGTGAGAAGGAATCGCTAATAAACACAATCTTGTGCACTGGGAAAATCAGGAGCCAGCTTCCCGCTGTGTGTTCGCTTGACTCATCCACACCCATACACTGAGTAAGGAGGTAGCTATCTCCTCTCACTTCTCCTTTGTGGCTTTTAAACTTTTTCACTCTTTCGTGGGGAACACATTCTACCTTATCTGTGCAGCATCTGTTGCCTGGTCTTTCTGACCCGTGCCAGAAGCTTTGCTAGTCTAAAATGACTGAAATGCTTTACTGTGATGCCCACAGCATTCAAGATGCAAAAGGTTGATCAATACTCCAGCAAGATGCAAAAAGTGTGTGAAAATTTTTCTTACCCTTTCTTATGTCCTAAAAAAAGTGTGCCTGAAGCATTACTTATGCCTACCCTTTCCTATTTCTATCACTAATTCTAATCAGAGTTCAGTACATTTCTTGAAAACAAAAGCCCTTGCAAGCCATGATAAATAGATAATGTCAATCACTGTGCTATTCATGCAGTAGAGCTGTTTTTTTTTCAGATTGTGATTCAGCTTCATACAGAGGGTCCACCTGAGACACTGTGAACTTCAGAACCTAACCAGAATTTCTCTGGGGTTTACATTTTTCCTCATGCTTCACACAGGGTGACTTTTATCTCTCTCATAGATTTTCTGTGAGTGGGTCATGGGAGTCTCAGACTTGTTTATAAAACATTTATAAGATGTTTATAAAAAGCACTAGCAACTTAAATATTTCTATCTGATAATGTTTCTGCTATTTTTGGTCTCTGACTGGATAATCTTAAAAAGGCTCTAACCAGCAAAGCAGGAAAACTTCATTAGGATGTCGCAATCAAAACAGTTGAAACAGTTGTTTGTGTTTTCCAGCATATTTCCAGCACAGATTTATGCTGGAGTCAAAAACTGTAGTCCAGTTGCAGACTTTACAAGGTCAAAACTTTGCCTGGTTATGAAAACAGACTTTATAATGGTTTCTTACAATGTTCCATTCCAATAAGGACTATTCAAATCCACCTACTCCCCGTGCGTGAATGGATGAACCAATCGAAATTCCCATTGTAACAATATATTAGAGAATATTAGAATAGCAAATACGTGTATCAATGTTAGAAAAGATGGGCTGTCAGTTTTGTGCTTCTCCTTTCACATTTCTTCATATTCTTCCTTACCACCATGCCAATGACAGTAGCAAAAAAAATTCAAAAAACAAACAAACAAAAAAAACCCCACCAAGCCACCATTGCTGCAGCAATCACCATTTGGAAGATTTTCATAAATGTTCTTTTCAAGACATGCCCTACTCAATGAAATAGATGCCTGAAATCATGCATACTTCAACGTATTTCCTTTTCACATTCCTTCTGGACATGTATTTATATGCCAACTCGTCTTCATAAATTTCAGACTGGCCTTATAATAGCACAAATTAATGATGCCACTAGAAAAGAACTCAGCTGCTTTCAAAGGAGCAATAATCATGTCAGAGGTGCAGTTGGCATGAAGATGATTGAGTTGCACCTCTTCTCTGAGATGTTTTCAGGGATGAATCATCCCTTACATAACATATAGCAATGGACAAATTTTCCGTGTTACTCTGATACCTCATGCCATCACATTTAATTGTGTAACACTCAGTCACTACTGCATAAATTTGCTTCCTCGGTGATTTGTTGTAAGACCACGGTAGATGTGTTTTCGGTAAGCTGATCTGAGATTTCAGGAGACACGCGTCTGACACTGCACTGGATTGCAGGAACTGCAGGACAGTGATGCACCTTTCTGGAGACAAACTCTCCTTTTGACTTTTTGATGTGAGCTAATTGGAACTCCTCTCTTGAACATTAACTCCTCCATTGTGAATAATTAAATGGGAAAATTATAGACAATAAAAAGTCACTTTACTCTAAATAAAAGGTCCTTATCACACACTTTGCCTAGAAGACTTTTTCATATCCTCATATATCAAAATTTTGCTTTACTGCTTGCAACATTTTCCAGGCTATGCCTTGCAGCTCTCTTTAAGAGAAGTTTAGATTAATTATTCATCTAATATTGCGAGCTAAATACACCCACCAAAAGCCAAATGGTCTTTCTGTACCACAGCGCAGCTGCAGCATTGCTGATGTGACACAGACTATTATTGGACTTTCAAGTTGGTCTGCTAGAGCATTCTTTGGCTTACTGAATATTTTAATAAGCCACAGTTCACTTTACACAATGAATATTTTTACTGAAATTTTTCATTGTGGACTCTGGTGAAGAATGAAAATACACAGAAGAAGTTTAAAATCAATAGTGTTATATCAATTAGCTATTGTTCAGGTGGGTTCCATCCCTGGAAAGGCCACAGATACTGGCCTTCCTCAGAGAAATGTTTTTAATACGAAACTGTCAATCTGGCACAGTGCATCAGGCTGCTGTTTCACACAGAGCTTCACAGAGTATGGACTACTTATCAACCACCCCCTCTTCAGGGCTGATAATGTCGCACATCAGCTTAGTGTGTGACACTCCAATATGCCAGGGAGTTGCCAAGTGTGTTTATATCTACATTGACTTTTACCTTACTGAGGCAAATTCATTCTGTTTAAGTTTAGACTTGTAACTGAAGTGACCAAGTTAGCAATCTAGGTGCCCTACAACTTAGGTTGATCGAGTTTTGTGCTGGTACATTAAGATTCACACCCTTGAACTATGTCTCTCTCCCCTTCCACTGAGCCTAGCTTACCTCAGTGAGGTGCCAAAAGCTACATGGGATAACTTAAATTAAAATTTAATGACATTCTGAAAGAAAAGTTAAGACCCTGGAACTATTAAAGGAGAATGCCTGTTAACAATGGATATACCAGACCAAATCCCCTCTGATGAGGAGGACAATTGATTGGACTTTTACTAACACTGATCTTTCAAAATCTTCAACAGATACCAAGTTCTTTTTACCAAAGGTATGGGGATGCACAGATACATTACCTAACATGTTCCACCCCACAGACATCTCCATGAGAGGTCACAGATGTTATCTAGTCCTGGTAGACGTTTACTCTGGGATAATAATTTTAACATAAGCGTTTACTGAATGAGTTCTGCACAGAGTTCAAGAGAGGGCTTATCTAAGCCACAGCAATGCTGGAGAAGGGAAAATCTACAAAACATTTACACAAGATCTTAGCAAACCTAAGTTGTTCAATGTACACGGGATCATATGTCAAATCTTTTGTATATCTCTCTGGATAAGCAGAGAGCATCAAAAGTGAATGCTGGTTACAAAAGACATCTGACAGTAACTCACATAAAATAGAAAGCAAGCAAGTAAACAGCTTCTTCACTTTTAAGTTGTTTCCAAAGTAATAGACGATTGCCTCAGCTGGCCATATTCCTTTGGTAGCTTGCCCACAAAAACAATTTGAGAACAATTACTGCAAATGGTTGGACAATATTTTTCTAAAAACTATTACTTGAAGAAACAATCACACTTCTACAAACAACCAAAATTACTTTACATTCTCTGTTCAAATAACCTGGTATTAATTTCCCTGCTTTTCCTTCTTTCTGACTGTCCTTCTAGGGCAATCTGGTCCCAGCTGATGGAAAGATCAGGTATTTCCATACCTCTGTGAATAAAACTAAACTATTTCTTTTAAGCAATAAATTAGAACAGGTTTCTGTATTTTCACTGTAATGCTTTTGCCTCTGTAGTGAGGTAGTGAAACTCAGTAACTTTCTATTTTTATGTCTTAGTGGATGTTACTGCATGCAGAAAACTTCCTAACTTCTAAATATTATGGATTTGCTGGCTTTTAGTGCATTTCTTGACAATGTAATCAATCTTTCATCCAGTTTTCTTTTTAGAAAGAAATGACAACTTTTTAAAGAAAGATAAAGAAAAGCCAACCTGATTTAAGGTCTGGATTCACATACAATTTTCTTTGGGGTAAGGATGAGGAAAGACATAGAGCCTGAGTGACAGCTACGTTATCAGACGTGTGAAATGGGCTCCTCTTTCTAGACTCTCTCAACCCAACTGTTAACCTCCCATTGCACAGAGATTCAAACTGGTATGTAAACAAAGCATGGGTTGTTTCATGTATCCTCTCTTCTTGGACAATCTATTTCTTTGCTTTGGAATTTACTTTTCATCTTTGTAGTCTGTCAGTTTAACCAATACATTGAAAGAAATTTGTAATATCCTCTTTGCATAGATTTACCAAAACTTCAGGTGCTTTATTTCCTTTGTTAACAAATATTCTCATACTAAATCCAAATCCACAGCATTGTGCCAGCTGCTAAGAAGAAAATGAACTCTGTCCCACATGAAACCAGAACATTCAAAAAAAGAGCAAAACATAATGCTCTTTGGCAATGCAGCCTCCTCACATGGCCTGCAAGACATCGAGTATTTCTATACCCAGTGAAGCCTGCACAAACAAATGTAAGCTGGCATTCCAGATCTGATACAAGGGGCTCAGTGTTCATAACATTAATCAGGTTTTGAACATTCCAAGCTGATTTTAGGGCCTTAAACTAGAATTTATTCCTTTGGCAACCTATCAGCTACATTTATTTAAGCAAAAGTGTATAAAAAATTGTTATTCAAGAATTGGAAAGAATTGCTTCTTTTTCTCTTTCCAAAGAAAATTTGCATTGAATCTATAATGTGAGCCTTATTCAAATGAGCTGGTTTTCTTTCCATGGAGAAATAAATTTTTCTATGAATATTTGTCACATAGTAGGTATTTTCCCCACCGTGGTGGGTTGACCTTGGCTGGAGATCAGGTGCCCACCAAGCTGCTCTATCGTTCTGCTCCTTGGCTGGATGAAGGTGGGGAGAAAATAAGATGGAAAGTTTGTGGGTCAAGATAAGGACAGGGCAATTGCTCAGCAATTACCATCATGGGCAAAACAGACTTGACTTGGGGAAAATTAATTTAATTTATTACCATTCAAATCAGAGTAGGGTAATGAGAAATAAAAACTAAATCTTCAAACACCTTCCCCCCACCCCTCCTTTCTTACCAGGCTTAGCTTCACTCCTGATTTCTCTACCTCCTCCCCCTCAGTGACACAGGGGGATGGGGAATGGCAGCTGCAGTTAGTTTATCACACATTGTCTCTGCTCCTCCCTCCTCGCTCTCTGCTCCTGCTCCCGCATGGAGTCGCTCCCATGGGATACAGTCCTCCCTAAACTTCTTCAACATGAGTCCTTCCCACAGGCTCTTCACAAACTGCTCCAGCAGTTTGCCCCAGCTCTCATGGGGTCAGAACTGCTGCCAGCAAACCTGCTCCAGCGTGGGCTTCTCTCTCCACAGAGCCACAGGTCCTCACAGGAGCTTGCTCCAGTGCAGGCTTCCCATGGGGTCACAGCCAACTCTGGGTACATCTATTTGCTCCATTGTGGGGTCCTCTGCGAGCTCTAGGTGGATCTCTGCTCCCCCATGGACCTCCATGTGTTATGGGGGCATACCCTGCCTCACCATGGGCTGCACCACGGGCTGCAGGGGAATCTCAGCTCCAGCGACTGGATCACCTCCTGCCTCTCCTTCTTCACTGACCTGGGGGTCTGCAGAGATGTTACTCTCACATAATCTCACTCCTTCCTCCAGCTGCTCCTACTCCATGGTTTTCTTTTTCCCTTTCTTAAACACGTTATCCCAGAGGTGCTACCACCATCACTGATTGGCCCAGCCTTGGCCAGCTGCAGGTTCATCTTGGAGCCATCTGGCATTGGCTCCACTGGACATAAGGGAAGCTTCTAGCAGCTTCTCACAGAAGCCACCCCAGTAGCCCCCCCGACCCAAATTTTGCCATACAAACCCAGGACACCCTCAAAATTTCAAAATAAAACTGCTGTTATATAAGGCTTACAGAAGTCAAAAAGCACTCAGTTGTTTGGGGGTTTTTTAATTGAAGGCTAGAACTGAGTACAGCATTGAGTTTTTTGAATTAGGTGTTTGTTAAAGATATGACTTTACCAGCTGGGTAGTTAGCTGCTTTTAATCATATTATTCTCACAACTTGTGTCAGCATTGCCTAGAGCCACAGAAAGCTGCTCAGTATTGTAGAGATTCTAGTAAACAAAAATCAATGTAAAATGTGAACAAAACTACACCAAGTGCAGGGTTAGACAAAAGGAAATGGGCAAGGGTAAACTCCTACTTACCCTCTAACCCCTGGTCTGCAAATTAGAGAGGGAAAGGCATGCAACATTACAATGGGCACCACTGATGGGCAGAAGTGGATGTGATTTACAGAAGCAAAGGTAAATGGAGGTGGGGATAATGTGGTGGCAGGGAAGAAGAGGAAGCCAGATCCCAGCTGCTGTGTAACCATGGGCAACTACATGGACTCACAGGGAATTTCAAAGGTGCCAGCACAACAGTCTTTGGGGTCTGCCAAAGAGCCAGATGCTGGTGCAGAGTGAATATTTTAGACTGTTTGCCATACTGTTTTCAGAATTCTACCTGATCGTCTTCCCATCTCCTTTGGAAAACCCAGTGGTATGTTAATTATCAACTTCATAAAAGAAAAAATATCCACTGTAAGCTTAATGCGTTTACAGCACTTTTGCTTAAATGCAAGACAAGAAAAAGGGACACTGTTATAGCGTGTTAAAATTCATGGGCAATGTATAACATTCATGGCCTCTTTGATTAAAAATGAAATTCCTTCTTTCTGTAACACCCAGGGATTTTCATTAAAGCAAAATGAAGATCTTAACTGCAGCTACTAAAAGCAGCAGCTGGCGCTGAAACTGGTAGAGCTATACGGCCTGTGACGTGTTCTTTCCCTACTTCTCACCTCTAGTGAGGCAACACATATCTTCCCCATCTTCCTTTCTTCTGAAAACCCTCTGACCACTGGAGAAATATGAGAGTCCTGTAATAATTCATGGTTAAGTTGTTCCAATGAGAAGGGTAAACTGAAGGTATAGATTTGCAATTGGTAGATGCCTGTCTGTTGATTAGATATAACTGTGGTTTTATTTCCATCTCTCCTCCAGAGGATATAAAAGCAGTCACCTGTCAACCCAAT
This sequence comes from Gymnorhina tibicen, assembly GCA_013399875.1. NCBI lineage: Eukaryota > Metazoa > Chordata > Aves > Passeriformes > Artamidae > Gymnorhina > Gymnorhina tibicen. The sequence goes on along the minus strand of VXAZ01002124.1, from coordinate 273,065 downwards.
CCAGCAATGAAATTCAGCAGCCTATTGTCCCAATCACTGCTTTCAATCACTCTAAACGGTCTCCAGAGACAATCATTATTATAGGACATGTTCCTAAGAGTAGATAAATGGAGCTCAACCTGCCAGCCTGCATAGGGAAAGATGGACAGTCTTGGCCAAAAATATGAAAGGGCCTGGAGCTTTATTGACATTTACATCAAAAATAGTTAGCAATGAAAGCAGCTGTTGTGGAGAGCTTTCACCACAACGTGTTTGGAATATGCTGTGAATTGAAATACAGACCTCCTGACAAGCAATTTACCTTCTGTCATTCTCCATGTGCTTGCAGCATTACTGGGTACTTGCTGTGATAGCCCACTTAAAGCTGCACATGTGTACAGTTTGGATGAAAGATTAACTGCAATTTGAGGCAGGAAGTAACGAATTGTGGAGTGTCATTCATAATGGCCGACATTGTCATCTGCAGGGTGACACCACAGCAAGAAGGTGCCTCTGTTGTGATGAGCTTATAGATTCAGATGTCATTCATCCTAATGAAGATCTGCCTACAGTTCTAATAAGCAGAGTGTGAGACAGCTCAGGATTATAAGCATTAATCTGCCTTGTTTGTTGACATTAACATGATGACTAAAATGCCATTATGCAAGAAATTCTTTCAAAAGCTATTAAAAAGGGGCAATCTTAAAAGGAGTATTACAGCCCAGAACAAAATATGTGCCAGGAGTTAATTTGCATGTTTACTCTTTTTATTTTCTACGCTGTATTGATTTTTTTTTCTCCTCTAAATAACTTAGGCTGTACAAAATTTTTTGGTATTTCATGAGCATAGTACCACTTACTGTAGCCGAAATACAACCCACATGCTGGTTTCCCCTAATGCAAAACGTAAATCCATTAACCCCTGGTGCTGATGGCAGATTATGTTAAATCCAAATAACAATGCAATAAATATTTAGCTGATATCTTGTGAAAATAACAAACCCAAATCATGCCAAGCACACTTAAAAGGAAGACTTATGATAATATTTAATTTAAATAATTGACCTAATATATAAGTAGATTGGATTTTCTTTTCAGGCACAGAAATAAGCCATTTTAAACTGATGTGGTGCTCTTGACTATGGGGGTCAATGGAGAACTGCCAAGGCTGATTTTTCCAAAGACATCAAGACTCTTACAAGTCATTATCAACTGGAATTGAAATAAATCTGTGTGTAAATCTCTGTTTAAAGAAGGCTAGAAGAAGGATATTAAGGATTTTGATCTTTATCCCTGCAGAAGTGGATGACATACATAAAAATGGATGTATGCCTGTCTTCTCAACTAAGCTTAAATGAAAACTGTATTCACTAGCAAAATCCAGACAGCAATTCAGTATATGCAGATATGGCATAAGATATTTTCTTTCTGGCTGCACCGAAGAGACCCAGGGGACAGGTTTTAAAGGACAGTGATGCAGATGGGGGATCTCTTTGCACTTGTAGATGCTTCAGAATTTTTTTTCTTTGCACCTAGTTCTTAAAACCAACTTGAAAGTTCTTAATTTTTAATTTTTATGTAAGACGCACTTAATCAGAACATAGATGTTTTTGCTGTCTGGATGTGGAACAAATTACAGTCAGCAGTAGGAAATTTGGATTGGGGATAGGTTAGTAAAAGGTCTTCTAAAAAGGTTAATCGAGATCTAGTGGCAGCTGTTACCTCTGTAATGTGTCAGTGGAGGATAAGGTGAAAGATTTATCCTGACGTGTTTGCCCATGTATCAATGGATACAGGTGAAGCAATTTAAAAACAAGGAGGATCTGGGAGACATGCTGAGGGCCAAGGAAAATATGGACTGCATCTTCTCAGTCTTTTGTGTCTGTGAAACGGACAACACTAAACACTCCTATCTACCAGAGTTTGGCAAGAGAAGGGTGGAAAGTGAATCCATGTTATGTGCAGGACCACTGTAGGCTGCTTCTAGTGCGAGCTGGGATGTGGGAGCCTTATTGCAGTTCTGCGAGTTAGTGACTGAAAACTACATTCAACAGCGTGGATTTTCATTTTCCCTTTGCACAAGGGTTCTTTTTGCTAATGAGTCAGGACAGTCTTAGAAAGGTCCTTTTGTTACACTAATCTAAGCACATCTGAACTGGAAACTAAAATTACCTAAGAGTGCATTTATTCCATAGGAGATCCAGCTTCCTTCGGGAGGTAAAAGAAGTTTCTGTTTAAGGTGAAGTATAAACTGCCCATTTGTGTCAGGTTTATATTTCTTAGCCCTCAGGTCAAGTCTAGTATAGCATCTAAAAATGACAGAGGCCTTCAGGTGGGGAAGACACTGGACTCCAAATGCAGTAAATGGGATGAGTCAGAAATCTTGGAGAGGGGTTTAAAAGAAACACAGCTCAAAGCAAGGAGCTGAGAGAAGTCATGGTGCAATATTTTAAGCCCAGACAAATAAGGGAACCCCATGGATGGAAATAACACTGAGCATCAGGTTACAGAGGTCTCTAATGAAAGCAGGGATCTGGTCTACTTTCAAACAGTCTAACTGAGCACAGGTTTATTAAATGACAGGATCTGGAGAAGGTGGCACTTCCCTTCTCCCCTATTTCTATAGCAGAGTAGAAGCTGGCAAGTATAAGGTTCAGGTCCATCATATTTCCTTATTTGATGGATCCCTAAATTCCCCCTCAGACCTCTTGGTCAGGATTTTTGGTGTGGACTCCAGTCTCACTGTGCATGCTTGGGCTTTTTCTTAGCAGGTGAGAACACCATTTAAAATGAGAGGGTTTTGCTGAATGGGCTGAGCTGCCAAGCACGAAACTCCCTTGTGCCAGGGACTGGCAGGAGGGCAGTGGGGAGATCCTGGGGGGAGACAGGGGCTGGCCCCTGTCTGCCCCTCATAATCTAGGTGGGCTACACTCTGAAGGGTCTGAAACACAGAGCTGCACTCACACAGAGGCATCCAGTGCTGCTCCTTGTCTTCTCCATACCTATGCACTGTGACTCCCCTGGCAGCACTGCCTGGCAGTCCCCACTGGCTGTTTCAGCGGGGTGGGACTTCTGGTTCAGCCAGCACTAACTCCCTGACATATTTCTGACTAGAGATATGCTCAGTCCCGAGGGGAATGTACCTTGGAGAGCAGCTGCTTGCTGCTCGTCCTACCCCCTGCACCAGCTGCACATCTCCAGAGCACCAGATGCCACAGGAACTCTCATGGTGTCTATGCAGTGATCTAAACATTTTCAGTGCTGAACCATTTTCCTGTTCTATTTGAACAAGACTACTATTCATTTCTTAAGCCTGTGTCAGGCTGATGAGGATAGCACACAACTACAATTTCAAGTCCACCTGAGAGAATCTCCATCTTGCAAAACACTGTGCTCCTTCATGGTCATTACTTGGCTGTTCCATGTCCTAGAGGTAAGAATGAAATGCCAATTGTAAAGGCACTTCTAGACCTTTGAAAACTACCTCACAGGATTGTTGGGGTTGGAAGGGATCTCTGAAGGTCATCTCATCCAAGCCCCCTGCCAAGGCAGGGTCACCCAGAGCAGGTGACACAGGAATGCGTCCAAGTGGGATTTGAATGTCTCTGGAGAGACATGCCCATATCTCCACAACCTCCCTGGGCAGCCTGTTCCAGTGCTCTGCCACCCTCAGTGTAAAGAAGTTCTTCCTATTGAAATGGAACCTCTCTTGATTTAGTTTATCGCCATTGCTCCTCGTCCTGTCACTGGGCACCACTGAAGAGAGTCTGACACCATCCTCTTCACACCTGCCTTGGAAATATTTATATGTGGTGATGAAATCTCCTCTCAGTCTTCTCCTTTCTAGACTAAACAGGGCCTTCTCCCTCAGTCTTTCTTCACAAGAGAGATGCTCCAGACCCCTGATGACCTTTGTGGCCCTCCCCTCCATGTAATCTCAATTATGTGGTTATGAGAGTTAATCCAGCCCACGGAAACCCTGCTTAGGCTGCCTGCAAACCGATGTGTGGGTGCATGCCCACACCAGGGTCCTGCTCCTCTGCGCAGGGGAGGTGCTCTGAAGCACACTGTGTATTTTGTCCAGTCTCTGCACACAGGTAGCCTTTGGGGGTGGGGGTGTGGTGTGTGTGTGGAAAGAGGCTCTGGGATGGCAAGGCAGAGAAGATGAAACCCCCTGAATCTCAGCCAGACAGAGCCAGCTCGCTCTGGGAAAACTGCCTGGGTGCCACAGGCTGGGCAGAGGCTTGCTGAGTCCAGGCTGGCTCTGGGGCTCTACCTACACCCCTTCACCAAATAACAGGCACAGTCCCAATCCAACAGAGTCACAGGATCTCAATTCAGTGTGAATAGTATTATAGATTCAAAAGATACAGATATTTTCAGAACCACGTGTTGGAGCTTTTTTTTTTTAAGTTTATCAATATTTGTTATCAAAATGGCTTTTGAGATGTGCACGCACTTAATATTTGTTTGTTTATGTGTTTCCAAGGAACAAAAAAACCATTCCAACATTCCAAAAACAGCTGAGATTTGAGATTAAATGTTTCTTTTCTGGGAAGAAGTGAGTGACATATTTTTATTTACTGATAGAAAGTAGCTGTCCAGAAATGTCCACAAGTTTTAGGTTTAGAAGAACTGAGTCTGCAAGAACAGTATTCTCACCACACTTTTACTTCTGGACTCTCAGAGCAAAAACACAGCTGATTTATTAGACACTTCTAGAAATGTGAGTTAATTATTGGCAGCTAACTACAGATTTTGGTGGCATAAATTTCCCACAGATCAGACTGACTGAGGAGGAGTGAACAGGTTAATAATATCCAAATTATTGATTCTGTATTTAAAATAAGAGAGTGGAACATTTCTATAAGGCAAAGAAATATGATAGCTGAAAGTGTGAGGAGAATTTGAAGGAGAGATTAAAAAAAAACTTGAGCAAGAGATTTTTTTAAAGTAAAAGCAGATAAAATACCAAAGTGTATGTTTTTGAACAGACCCATAGTATTTTTAACTGAGAGTTTAATTTGTTTTGAATTGATTCACTGATTAAAATATTGCCTTTTCTAAGCAAATCCTGATGAAGTTTTCACAGAGCTTGGCAAAATTTCCATCAGATCACTTGTGTCTTTAATTAGGCCTTGTGCTGGGAAGAAGCTGACTGTGACTTTAAGGGTCAAGATGGAGCATCTTATTTTTAAGAGAGAATAATAGTGGGTCATTGAACTGCTGGGTATGTGTTCAGAAGGCAGGAGTATTTGACTGCCTTTGAAGTTTCTATTTGGATCTAGGAGTAAATCAGAAAAATTCCATGAACCTGGATGGAAAATCATTTAAATTTGTTGCAAGGTTAAGGGAGAGATGTTTAACCAGATGACCTCCGGGAGTCCCTTCCAACCTCAACCATTCTGTGAGTCTGTGAGTCCTTGAAGTAACCAAGAAAATTCTCCTGGTGAGCAGACTGATCTGACAGAAATTCTACAAGGGCTTTCAGTCCGTACTTGAAATTTTCACATCAGAGAAAAGTACTGGCCTTAATAATGGCAGGGAAGAAAACCAAAACCAAAGGTTTGAAAATTGTTTATTTTCCCACAAGTATTAGGAGGACCAGCCAAATGAATGCACTGGAGAATTTTTTTTATTCTCTTTTCAGACTGCATTAACTTTCAGCCAGAGCTATGTTGGATTATTTCTAGCTCAGAAGCTGGACCTACTTTTGCCTCCTCTAACACTGTCATTAAACAGTAACGCTATCTGGCAGCAACAAACAGCACAAAATAAGTCTAAGATTATCCAACAGCACACACAGCTGAGAACATTCAAAACCAGCTGGCAAATGTTTGGAGTTACTCCAGATTCTCATAGTTGTCTTCCTTAATGCAGGCAAAGGTAACAAATGTGTGAGAGGGGCCAAAGATCTCTAGTTTGCTCCCATGCTATGCTTTAGCCATCAACTCAGAAATTCTGTGGTTCTGTGAAAGTGATTATTGGGTTAGCTTTGCTAACAAGGACACACAGCAATTTTCTTTCCTTAAACCCTTGAATTCTGTTGAATTTCAGCAAATGGTAGAATGAAGTTTAAAAAAACCAACATCCATAAGCACAGTGTGTGACAGAAAGGAAATTTCTTCCTACATATCTTATCAAAACCTTGCGAACTGGTTGTGTGTCACTTTTCTTCATTCTGCTCAAAGGACCCCACAAAACCAGTCCTCCAAACTTGAAGTCTTGGCTTATTGCCATGAGAAAAATCCAGACTCAGAAAAACAAGTCCTTAAGCAAAGGACTTGTCTCTTTCATGCAGCTCTTGCAGGAGAAAGAAAGACTTCAGACAGGCATTGCCTGACACTAAAACCTGTTTCTCTGCCTCGTGGTAAATCTGTGCTTGATACACAGATACGGATGTCCCCACGCTTCCCTCTCACTTGAGATTGCTCATTGCTTGGAGCTGCAGTTCAAACCAGCACATGGAAGAAAAGCTGGATTGCCCCAAACACACCAAGTACGGGCAGTCCCTGCTCTGCAGTACACCTGGCAGCAGCTGGCTTCTCCACGTGACACTGGTAAAAGAAAAATTGTGAATGTTGCATTATTATGTATTTCTACTATTTCTAGTTGTCTTCAAAGGGGAGGCATACTTTTGAGATCAAGCACAGCTCCTTCTCCCCCATCTCCCCAGCCTTACCAAGTTCCTCCCAAAGACTTGGGAGCTGCAGGAATCACATACCCAGTGAAATATTGAGGTTATCAGTTATTGTGAGCTTCTGCCCTTTGGCCAGTATAATTTCTATGTGAGTAGCTAGATGTGAACATAATTTTCTGGCTAAGTTCAGCAGTGAAAGGTTAGAAAGTGTAGGTGAAGTCCTGCAGCTCTTGGTCTCAGAGCTCTAAAGAGCAGAGTTAAAATGTTCCCTGGTCAGGGAGGTCTTGCTGCTCTGGAATGAGGTGTTCTGTTCAGCATGGCCACAGGGCCTTTGTGGAGACCATCTGTGTCCCTTTCTGAGGACAATTTGGACAGAAGCTGCTGATTTCTGTGGGGTAACACCCCACTAGGAGTCACGCAGCAAAAAAGGGAGCGCTTCTCATTTTGGTATTCGCCTTCTCTGGACTCCAAGTGTGATCAAGAGCCTTAGCATCTCCACTGGCAAGGGCTCTGAGAGGAGCTGTGTGTTGTAAGACAGAGGAAAAGATAAGCTATTGCTTAATATTCATAGAGTAGCAGGACCCAGGAGCCTCAGTCAGCCTCAGGACTCCCTTGTGCTAACCTTCACTCAAACAGTCTTTGTCCTTTATCGTATTTACCTGTTAAAAGGTCTCTTCTCCCACTTTTAGCTTTTTACAACTTTGTTTGATTTTTTTTTTTCCTTTCTTTCTCAGGGGCTTGTCACCTCTTTCTTTGTCTTGTTTCTGAAAATCAGTAGAGAAAACAGAAAAAATATTTCATGTAATGTGTTTCCTGGATTTTATGTGGTGACTAAGTTACAAAGAATGCCCCCTTCTAGGGAAAATTTCCTTTGAGACCTTCCTTTCTTGTAATAGGAATGGTTTGAATAAGCAGTAATTTTTGTTTCTTTTTTAAAGGCATTTTCTGAATAAAAAAGTTTAGTTGGAAATTGTTCCCTGGCTCCCTTATGAATTTGAGAGTATTGGTTGCAAAACTTACCCTCTGAACTAATTAATAACTTATTACTCTGTTTTGCAAACTTATCTTTATTCTGGTGTTGTAACTTGGCTATGTCCATGGACAGCTGAGGGCTGCTTCATTGCATGTATAAATTGCCCCAAGTCTGAGTAAGGAACTGGAGGAGACAAACAGGTAAGGAGAGAGGGCTAGTTACAAATTTGGCTGACACATCCAAGGAAACATCATTTCCAGGCTTTTATTCCAAGGTACCAATGTGTAGACTGAGAAAAAACCTGAGTGCAGTGGAACCAGGCAGTTCCACTGTGCTCTAATTTGATTATTGCTATAAATTGTCAAGTCTTTAGGAAGAAAACCGTAAGCTAAGCACTGCTGAAGAAACAGCTGACAGTCTGTGCTGTCCATTACACAGTCACAACTGGGGAGCTGCAGATCCTTGTTTGCACGCAGTGAGACAGAGACGACACCGCAGTGCCTCCTTCCATACCTGGCTGCCTCCTGCTCTGGGGTCAGACTTTGCTGCTGGTTTATGAGTTGAGCAAACAGATTGAGCAGCAGCTCTGGATGGCAGGGAGCCACCAGGCACCCACTCTCTGCAAGAAGTGACCCAGTGAGTGCTGGAGGGCTGGGAAAACCCTTGATGTGAATCCACACAAAGATAGACTTCCCAGCTGCATCATTCTCCTCCCCTTCCATCTCATCCTGTCCGACTACCTGTGTCCACTTCGATCCAGACCCCTGTGTTTCAGACCAGGCTGGGTCTCTCCTGTATCATGAGGTAGAGCCTGGATCCGGGCACGAATGACGAATGAAAGCAAAGGGGGTGGAGCAGGATCTGGATTTCAAAGTTAAGCTCTGAGATAAGGGAACTCGTGGTAATTTAAGTAAACGAACCTTGGACGAGTAAGGAGAGTTCTGGGGAGAACAAATGAATGAGTAAATAAGCAGATAAAGTGCCTGTGTGAAGTTTTAAATAGAGTCAGCTGCTCCATAAAAACAGGAAGCCTTTAAAATATGAGGAGAAAGAGGCATTTGTTTTCTGTATGCAGAAGAAAAGAGCCTTGACACTTTTATTTCCACTCCCGCTGCACATGAGTGTAGGAGCATGTTTCTGCTCTAACGAGGCCAGGGAGACAGGGTTCAAGCCTGTAGCTTGAGCAAGTCCCTGTGGATGAAGGGTAGAGCTGTGTGTGTGTTAAGATGAAGGCTGGATCAAGCCTCAGCACTACTGAGATCATTCCATTTTATCTCCTTGCCACTTGCTTATTATTTTTTCTTAATTAACTTTTCTTGAATGGAAATACTTCTAAGCAGCAGGACTGCTGCTATAAACAGCTCTGAGTGATCAGTTTGAAGGAGTATGGAAAAAGAGAGGTATCTGCATTAATCTGCTTTTGCATTTCACTGGTCTGTTTCAAGTTCAAGTTCAACAATGTTTCCCAGCTTCTCATTCATATAATAGAAGGGAGCCCTCACATAAAGATATTTTAAATATCTTCTTGTTATAGACTTGATATAGACATATAGATATGCCATTTCTGATATGAAATGACATATTTTTCTGCTTGCTTATTTATTCACAAGAAGAATAAATAAAACTTAAATTGTAAAGTGTATTGCATTAAGAGAGCCGTAAGAATCTCTTCAAAAATATTTGCAAGTGTTTCCTTGTGAAGAAAAGTTTATGAAATATGTTTAAATATTTATGGAATGTTAAAAATGAGGCATTAATTGGCAAACAACTTAATTAAAATGCTTTCTCGAGTAATTAGGAGCAAATACCTTCCTCTCTGTTTTGCATACCATTTGTCTTGTTCTCTGTTTGATAAAGCCTGCCTGTCAGTCAAACTTTGCTGCAGGTAATTTTTTAGCTCTGTGGGGAAAATCTTCAAAAATTACATCTGAATTTAAAATATTTTTATTATCATTTTTGTCTAACAAATTCTCCTTTTTACTTCATCTCCTATATGTCCCAGTAAAGCAGCATCCTGGGAATTTAGGGCCTGAAGATGAAATTCTGCATCAAGGCATTACCGAGTTTCCAAAAATGCTCTCCTGAGAACAAACTGAATCAATCTAGAATCAACAAACAGTGCAGTTAATTAATGAGTACACCATAAGGGAGCTTTTTTAAACAATGTTGACTGCTGCTGCCTCAGGACCAATAGCACCAGAAGTTATTGCTGGTTTCAAAGAAGTGATTCTTAGGGTTCCCCCAAGGCACCTTTTGCTTACATTAGCTATTTACTACAACTTTTCCTCTTATTTGCACCCTAGGGAAAGTATACTTATTTGCTAAATTACTTTTTAAGTGATGCTTCTTCATGCCAGTAGCCTGAGGTATATGAGGGAAGATGCTACAGCATAAATAATAGCAGAAACTGAGCTGCTTTAGAGCAAAATGCAAAGAAAACCTCTGAGCTGGGCACCACCCTGAACCTGGAGGGCTGGTGAGAGCCCTGGGGACCAGCTGCACACCCAGCCAGCTGTGTGTCACCAGGGGTCACAAACCCACAGGAGTCTCCAGAGGGAGCAGCCCTGCAGAGCACTTTGGAGAATCAGGATGGAATAATGGAGAAAATCCCCCAGATTTCCAGAGAAGCTGAATCATTCCTAGGAGAGTGATGCAAGTTTGCACCGGGTGAAATCATGGCTAGCAGATTGTCTCCAACAACAACCAAAATGAATGGAATATTCCAAGTACAGCCTTCCATATAAAAAAATCCAAACAACAAAATATTAAAAATGGGACTGCATTTTTTTGAGGTCACACTGCTACATTATGGCGATGCAGTGATAACTTTTCTTGTGCAACTTTTGGAATTTCCCTTTCAGGCCACTCTGTAGGAGGAGAAAAAAAATATCTAAAGTAGGAGGCTGTGTTTACCAAACACCCTTCAGAACATAAGCTGTGTAGATCATCATGTTCTTGCAAAATTATGTTTTCTTATCATAGCTATGTGACAAGAGTTTAAAATTGTTATTAAGTAAGGTCAAACTATCATTGGCCTGGGATAAAGTTGTATTTGTGTGCAGCCAATTTCAGATGTTGGATGAATTGCTGAAACTCCTTTTTAAAGATGCTGGCTGGCAATTGTCCTTATCCCAGCCATGCTTGGAGTTCTTATAAATGTAACAGCATCTGTCATTCACACAATTTAAAGTGTCCCATGAAACCATTGTGTGGAAATATTAATCTAAATCTGAATGGAAGCATTATATATTAATAAGTCCAGGAGACTGTACCGGCATTGGTTATAGCAATAATCAGTTGGTATTACTGATGGGATCTTGCTGGAAGGTATTTCCAGCCTTTTCATGCTTTTAGTAACATTTACTGACAAATTAACACTACCATTAATATTTCAGTGGGGATTCATTGATGTAATGTAATCTCTAAAAGTTAGGAATGATTGAAGTTCAGGTTTGCTCCTGCTATAGAATTTTGGCCTGATTTTTGTAGGACCAAGGAAAGCGTGATCTTGAGCAGGATAGGGTGAAGATGGAGAAACATTCGTGTTTCTGGAGGGCTTGCTTTGCAAAGGATTCAGGCAGATTGGAAAAGAAAGAATCCTACAAAATGCAGCCTTTGTTCCCAGAGAAGAAACAGAGAAATCTGTGCCAGGAGGGAAAGCGCAATCTAAACCCAGGAAGTTAAACTCAGTCATTTAATTCTCTTATGTTTATGTCTGGTTTTGTTAATTTCCTGTAAATTTGAAGGGACTTTGCAGCACAGGCACCATGACAGGGTTTGACCCGAGCAACAACCATCTGCTGGAAGGGAAAGACCTCTTGCCACAGAGGCTCAAGCACATGGCACATGAGCCTTGTGCAGCTGGCAGCTGAGCATGGGGATGCTGTTTCTTTGGAGCTCCTCCTGACATTGCCACTATTTATTTATTATTTGGGTTCCACTTTCCCCAAGTGAGCACGGCTGTGTGCTGCACACCAGAGAGGCTTCACCCTGGGACTATGACCAGATTTGGGGTGTGAGGTGGCCCCAGACTCTAATCTCAGTGGTGCTCCAGCAGACTTGGCTGCAAGGAAAAGTTGACAAAGGTTGCTGTTTCCTTGATGCTGTTTTGGAGTTAATTCTGCTTACTTCAGACTGCAGTCACTTTGGTTTTGACATCAGGGAGCAACTTTTAACTGTATTTTTGATGCTACTAATTTATATCTGATTAAAAACATAAACCACATCCACAGATTGCTTAAATATGAAAGAAAAATGGATTAAAATGGATAGTGAGGTGGGAAGCTGAAGTACTTCTATTAAAAACAAGCAGGAAAACCGCATCAGATTTGTACTGTAATAGTGAAGGTTCTGATTTCAGTAAGCTCTCAGAGCACTTTAGGAAGCATCTTGTACATGCTCTTTTATATTTCTCAGTAATAATGTTGCTCCTCCCCCCAAAATTCAAATATAAATGTTTATTACACATAAAGGACATGACTTTAGATTAGGAGTGTTCATACCAAGTCTTTTTGTAAACAACATTTTTTGTACCAAATAGAAACAAAAGCAATTCATATTTGCCATGGATGCATTGAATACTACCTCAGTAAAAAAATCACTGGGTCATCTCTATACCTGTTTCTTTCTTGATATTTAGGTAAAATTCACCTTATAGATATCTATTAGATAGCAAAAATTGGTGATGTCTGCAAAAGTTGGAGAATTCCTGGTTTCCTTATGTAATATTGTAGTAATATGAGCCACTAAAATCTGGGGACAGCTTTTTTTCTTTTCCTTGCAAAAATGATTGTTAGTATCTGCTTTTTTGTGTCTGTGTCCTTGTATCCTTTTTGTTTGTGTCCTGTGCATAAGGTAAAGTACAGCACTGCCTGACTACGGTGATGACCAAAACCCAGGACTGAGCTAACAAATGATGATTTGTATTTCTACAGATTAAGTATTGTAACAACAACAACAACTAAAATTTCTCTTCATCTCACGGGCATAATTTCATAGAAGTAATTCTAGGCAGTGGAACTCTGACAATATGAACCAGGATGGTGTGGTGAAGAAAATGTTCTATAATGATCTGTACGTACACTATACATGTAGTTTTTTCTATGGAGCAGCCAACCACCAGTGCAAGGCACAGGGCTTGATCCTTCAGTGTGGAGGGGAAGGAGTCAACTCTATCCAGTTCAATTATCAAATTTCTCAAAATTCCTAGTATGTGAAGAAGACTCTTCTTTCTGGCATCACAGGCTCTCCTGTATTTATAACTCAGCATTCCCACCCCAACATCTCCAACCTTCTGTAGTGAGTATGATATACTCATGGTCCCAAATCCTTGCCTCCTCTCCACTGGATATGGGAGCCTGTCACCTCCTTTATAATGACTACAATAAGCTGAGTTCTTGTTGTGGGTGGGAATGGAAGCTTCAGACAAAGTTTATTAGAGAAGCCCAGCCACTGAGCCATGAGGTGCAGAGTGGACCCCCTTACTTCCTAAATTCCTTCTCAGAGAGGAGCCTGGGGGCACCTGGATCCAATCTTAGCCCCAAACTTTGCCAATCGTTTAAGTAACCATGTCCTGCAGGATTAAAGATGGCAAATCATATATCTTTATAGAAAATGAATTATTTATTATGGCAAATGATTAGACAAAATATCTTAATCAGCATGCTAGCAAAAAGAAACCATTTTTAAGTAGAGATTGATGTAACTCACCGTGCCAAGGATGGTGGGCAGATCTCTTTTTCTTAGCCTGGAGGAGTATACTTGTGGGATATCCCCTACCCAAGGAAGGAATCTCCACACACTCCAAGGGGAAATATGTTAGAAGAACTTACCGTATGAAAGTGGACTGGACTTGTACAGTGCAAAATGACTGACTGCCACTCATGTGTCTCCAGGTCAGTTTAGCAGCTTATCTGACAAATCTTTGCCTCACTATCAGGATGTTAATTCAGGGTTAGGTAGCCAGACTGGTTTTAGCATAACTCAACACCAAAACCAGCACATGTCACCCCTCTCAGCCCACCACTGAGAGCTCTCCAAACAGGACACTGAGTTGCTTGATCACATTCCAGGACAAAGCATCCTGAAAGCTGTGTTTCTGTGCTTCTGTCCGGTTGTGTTATTTGGCCTATGGTAATTGTAAAGCCTTGGAAGAGTATTTATTTGTTGTGCATCTTGGCCAGCTGATTCAAGCTGCTTTGTAGTGGATCTGGTTCTCAAAATTACGCCTCAGTTTACAGGGGTATTTTCCTCCCTGGTGATCTTGCTGACTAACTGTCTAACTACCAGTAGATCTTGCTTGCACCATCCACTCCAGAAATGTCTGTTCTTCTCATGCAAGATCCATCTAAGGGTTCTTGAAAGGTTTGGACTTAGACACTGTTATTAACTTGCATACATACAGGCAATTTCTGGATATACTTCAGTATAAATACTTGGTAGGGTCAAATGATAGCTCTCCCTGAATAGCTCTACCTCCAAAACATTTAGAAAAGTGTGAAGCTCTCCATATCTTCTTGATGAAGATTTCAGCCAGAAAAGAGAGAAACCTAGACTTCTGAATTTGCAGGCCAGGTACCCAAAAGATAGGCATGATGCTGGATCTAGTTCCAGAATCTATATGGATTGATAGTGATTCACAACTTTTGGAGTGCCTAAAGATTTGGGTCTTGACTGAACACAAACCCTACAACTTTAGAAGTGCTGACTTAGTATGAACTGATTCAACCAGTTGAAAATCTCCAAAAATGTTTTGAGAATTGTCTTTGTACAGCAGGTTTATGACAGATCAAGTAGTCTATGCATGCAGCTTGCTAAATCCGGCATCATCTAGCCTCCCCCAGCTGCCACAGACCTTCATAAAATATACGGACAGAGTGAAATCTATATTCTGACTAATTTGACAGGTAGTTGTGAATACACACTTCTCCTGGATCAAGTTTGTATTAAGAGTTGATTCTATCATGATGATCGATGGCTGTTGTGAAGGAATGTGCAGTCTCTGACCTATTCACAATGAAGTCTAGAAAAAAATATTTTCACATTTTCTGGTAACAGTTTGTCTGAATTAGTGGAAGATGATGTCTACTTTAAGCTGTTGGGTGAACTATCATACTTTAATTACCGATGTAAGTGAATATGAGTATGGACACACAGCTCACATCTATGAAATTCCTGAAAAACCTGAGCTACCAAGCATCAAGATATTTCTGGAACATGTATCATTGTCTATATTGTGAAAGGGAGATTTACAGTGCTGGATCTGTTGGGGATATAGTGTCAACAGAGTGTGGGACTGCTAATTTCCATGTATTCCTCTGCTATATTCAGAGTTTGGGTGATGCTCTTGCTGTGTAAGCGTTTCCTTTTTGGTTTTTTTCTCCCTTGTACAACACCAGAATGCTTAAGCATCATAGCTGGAAGAGTTTGAAATGCTGTTTGCAAGTCAAACTGTTTCAAAGTAGCCCTTAGGGGAAGGAAAACAAATATTCCCTTAACCTTCATTCTAATTATATCAGTCATTAAAATACAGGGAACAAAGAACAGTGTTTATTAAAATTCCCTTCTGTTGAAAGCTCCTCTTCATAGTGTGTTTCATACCAGCAGATGTTTAGAGGAAGCATCTTTGTGGAAGGGAGGAATAGTATGCTTATGAATTGGGATCACTTAACCAAATATTTTAAAATATTCTGATACTCCCTATGATCTTTTATAGTATATGCAGAGGAGTTATTTTAAGAATGCATTTTCAGTACAGTTATCTCTGTGGTTGTCCAGCTTTGCACAGTCCATTAAATGTAAAATCCTAATGAAATAACAATGTTTGATACTTGTTGATTAAGATCCAGAACTGGCATTGTATGCTCTGCAGATAAGCAGAGAGAATAGAAATGGCTGTTTTCAACTGAAGACCTAATTTCCCTTCACTATGAGAACTCTTGATTCTGTAATCATAAATTAATTAGGTTAATTCTGAGGCTATTAATACAACTGGCATCTACTTCAAACAACGAAGCCATCTGCTTTTATAGGGGCATTGGAGAGGTACAGACTTCTGCTCTAGATAATTTACTTTCTTCATAGGTCTTTTTTTCTTCCCCCATGGTGCAAGTTTCCGAGTGGGCTTCAGAGCATGTGCCCCTATCCTGAGTTTGTGACTGAAGTCACTATTCTACTGTGTTCAAAATACTCATACTCTGCCTTGGAAAGGCTGGTCTCAGGTTGTCTGGTGATTAATAGAGATGAACAGAAGAACAGGAGTACTCTGTTTTTTAGCCAAAATTTGAACCCGAGTGGATATTTTTCTGCAATTTAAGTGGCTTTTCATGATGATAACTAGCACAGGATGATGATGTCAAATTTTTTATTACAGAAATTAGATTGGGAACCATTTATTGGATTCAGCTTTCTCTTTTTACTTCTTAAATGGTAATAGCTTTGTTATAATTAAGAGTTTTAAAAATCCTTAAACTTCAGGATTTATTCTAGGGGTAATTTCTGTTTTCTTTCGTTTTTGCATTCATAATCCACAGAAATGAAAATTGACTGTCATAAAGCTTTAAAAACTGCTTAAATATTTTTAAGCAGTATGTTTGTCTGCACAAATGGAAGTTTAGTATGGTGTACGATACTAGTCTGATACAGAGAGTAACAGTCCATTTTTCTTTCTTGGTGTTCACGCCACAAGGCCTCCAACTCATTTACAGGATGATCCTGGTATGAGCAAAATGAAGTAGTCAGAGCAATCAGCATGGGACTAAGGGGCTCCAGCTCTCAGAGAGGTGCTGCTATGCACATCTTTGCTGCACAACACTTGTCTACCTTTATAGGGAAATACATGTTGCTTTTGATGGACATGATGATGATAGCATATGCTATTGATGCAATCCTCCTAAGTTGGGGAATTCTAACACGTAAACCAGGTTGCTGAGGCTTGTATGAAATTCAGGTCACACCTGACACAAGAAAGACAAAGGAGATGACTTCTGGGAAGCTTCATATCCCAGCAGTAAAAGAGAGAGCAAGAACAAGCTCCTTAAGTTAAGTTACCAAGGCTCCATAGCATGCAAGTGTCAGCTGGTATCCTGAACTCTGTCATGTTTTGTGGCTGTGAGGATGAAGACCATTCGGAGTGAAAAGAGCAGAACAAGAGCAGCAAACATAGGGCTGATGGTATGAAAACAAACTGCTCAGGGAGCAGGTGGGAAGCAATGGGGGCCGAGCACCTTAACCCCACTTCAAACATGTCTAATGCTCCAACAGCAGAAGGCAGCTGTAACATCCAGAGGCAGCTCAGAGCTACTGCAGTGACATGTAGATCCCTTATCACTGGGGTATAGGCTGTGACTGCCAGAGCATTTCTGTTACGTTTGAAAAATCTTCTCTATTCAATAAAAAGTTTAAATTATTTCCTCAATTGTGCCTGTGATATAGGTAAGGATTGAGATGCTGAGCCACCAGCTACAGAGGCATATTGAGACAGAAATGACCAGAGACTAGTTTCAGTAGCTAACCCTACAGAGGTCTTCAGTAAATTTAACTTATCTCATTTAAGAGAGTAGTGTTGACTCCTTCCTCTTTTGTTTCCTTCATCTGTACCTGTTTTCCTTTGGTAGAAGAAAAACAATAACTGAGTCTATATTTCTATTTTAAAGATAAAATTAGCAGATTGTGGATACAGAAAGGGCTGTTAGAAAGGTTTTTCCAGCTTCTTGCAATATTCTGTGTGAATCTTTCCTTTCTCACGCAAGCTATGAAAACAATAAGATGTTTTTTGTATAACTATCTGGACCTGGTGTTTGTCTAAGTTCTGTTTATGATACACTGGTGAAATGTTATTGAAATGGGTGTTGTAAGACTTTAGCCAATCACCCTAGGGGGTGGGTGATCACTTACCAACCTCCTCATGTAATTACACATATAAGTGGGCATTTAATTAATTAAATACTTCACTTTCTTGCTGGATACGAGTGGTTTCATTTCCTCATCCTTGGTATACAGCCACAGCAGATCAGGTAATACTAGTAATTTTGCTATCTGTTGTGTATGCCTAGGGGACTTGCTTCTGAAGGCTCTTTCATTGCCTTACAAGAGAGAATTCTCAATCCTCCATGAATAATGCCACCAGGCAAACCTGCTGATTTGCAGCCGTTTTGCTGGACTTTTTGTCTTCTGCCTCTACAATCCATCCCTTGCCTTCTTCTGTAAAAGGAAAAGCAGAGGAAAGAATTTGGTTCTGCCAGATTTCTTTTTTACTGAACTGCACAATTAGTATATAATACATGGAACTACACAACCATCTTCCCACCATAATCCATAGAAAGTGCTCCTAGTTTCCAAAAGTCAAAGTCTGAGTGAGTGGAAAAAGGGGAAAGCCTTACAGAAGCATCCAAAACCAAGTAAAAAGTGTCATGAAGACAAAATGCCTGAGGTTATCAACGTACACAACCTGCCTTCTGAAACAGGTTTCCACAACTTGTTAAATCACATGTAAAGAATATTTGTTTTAAAAAAGGTAAATTTTACATTATCCAAGCATTGACACAGAGAACAGTCATTGACACAGAGAGCAGTACACTCAGTTCTAGATGGAGCAGAATAAACATCTCTACTCTGCACACTGCAATACACTCTTATGGAGTGACTTGACCTTTCCAGTTGAGGGAGCTAATTCCTTACAGGTAGATTTCCACGGATACTTCCTTACTGATGAAAAAAACCCAAAAACCCACAAAGGATATTTAGAAGCCCTAAAGAAGTTGTAACTAATTTTTTTACCTGAGGCTGCCATGAAATGAGGTTTACAGTGGGCTGCTATTTTATGTGAAACTAAATGTGTAAGGGTCATAAACCAGTGGTTCAGATTCGGTTCTGTGATACTGTAAATACGTTTAAATGAAGAATATTACTTTCTCTTTACACTTGTATCAGAAGAACCCAGAGAGGGGTTTGCTGCTTGCTAGGTCTTGTGGAAGAAAAATGCAGGAAGTCATGATAGTTTGCTTTTATTTCTGAAATGCACATTCTCTTTCATTTTGCTTTGAGCCTTACATAAAAAAAATCCCACTTCCACTGTTAAAAATCAACATCAACCACCAAATAATCCAGTATTGCACGTATTTTGGAAAATGAATATGACCTAATTAAAAATATAGAGGTAAAAGCACCAGTTGCATTCAGTAATCGCCAGCAGGCAATGTTATTGCATGCAGAAAATTGACTAGTATACCCAATGTAAATTATTGATGCACTCATATTGACTTATTCTGACTCTGATGGATAGAAAATGTGACACTATTGTAATGTGCATATTGTATTAATAACATAACTAATCAAAGATAATTTTTAACAAACTATGACATAAGGCCCTAAATTATTGATGGAGAACAGTTTAGGGATGGTTAGTGCATTAGTTGAATGTGCTCATTTCACTGACCATTTGGTCTGGTCCCATCTGCCACAAGTTAGCTTCCTCAGCTCTCTAGTACCCATTCAGGTGCATTTGGAGCAGCTGGGATATTAGTTCTCTATGGAGAAATAAGATCTCACCATGACTCGCCAATGCTCCCTGCAGTTCCATGCTCCCCAGCAGCCTCTTCAACAATAGGACAAGGCCCTTCTCAGTTCCAGGTCTAATAATTTAATCCCATAAAACAATGTAACTTAGTCCCTCAGAGAGTCCAACCTTATTAATAAAAAATGCAGGCATACAATTTACATTGTTATAGTGACATTCCTCAATATTGCTTTTTTTTTTCATTCTGTCAAAAGCTGCTTAATAAAGAAAAGACTTATTCAAGGAACTAATGTGGCCATTTGAGGTAATTGGCCCAGGATTATGGCATGAAAACTAGGAAAAAGTGGAGGCAGTGGTGGGAGGGATGTGAGAATTAGGGGAGTTTCTGAATTAAAGGAGATTGTTTCTTTAATTCTTTAGTTTGTGGAATAGTAACAACAACAACAAGAATAACAACAACAAACAAAAAAAACCCCAGAGTAGGGATTTAAAAACACGATATGCTCGCTTTTTATCCATTTACAGTTAAATGCGGTAGTATCAAATAGTCCAGATACTGTGAGCGTCATTTAGCAATCTGCTGGACAGGGAACCAGGACAATTCATATTGTGACTCAAAGCACTAAAACAAGTGACTTTTATTTAAGTTTTGTGGTACAAATCAGCCATTGTGTATCATGCAGTATTTGCAGACTGTGTCCATTTCCACACATGTTTTAAGTTAGACGTTGTTCTTTGTTGTTAACCCTGAAATAACATCTCATGAGGAACGTCAAGAAGAAGCAAATGGTTGCAAGCTTAAAGAAAACATTACCTGATGGCAAGAATCTTTTGAAAGAAAATATTTTTCATACCGACCTTCACCAGGGGTGGTGGGAAATGACACTCGTTAGCAGACAACTCAGTAAACCTTCCAGGACTCCCTTCCACTCTGCCTATTTTCTGCTGTATAATGACTTTGAGAATGTCTACATTTTCTGAGACCAGTTTTCAGACTAGGCAAGTTCTCTTTATGACAGAAGATCTGCCATGCTCACACGTGGTCTTCTAGGCTGAATCAGCTGGCCCACCTAAGCAGCACTCTGTAATGCTTACAATGCGTCTCTGCCTTAGCTAATACCCCGAGTGCTAAATGGGCTTCAGCAATTGCTACCAGCAATCGAGGCATGAGTCAGAGGATGAAGTCAGCCTCTGAATGAACAAAAAGATATGTCAAAGCACTATTTGATTAATGAAAATGCCCTTATTTCTGATTTTCCATAATCAGAGAGCATACAATTTTACTTGTTTTTCCTTTAGGTAGTCTGCAATTTACTGTCCCCACTGAAACAGAATGAGGTAGGTCTGAAAAAGCAGGGGAATTTCAGGAAGTATTCATATAGCAAACCACTGTTTACTGTAATAACACAGACCCAGGAGACAGTGATGAAAAAGTATCAGGATTTTTCATGTGGTTCCTGAAAATCAAGGCAGTGTTTCTGTCTCTATCCTCAGCTCACTTGCCTTTTCTCTCTCTAAAAAAGAGTAGGAAGAGAGCTAGGGTTTTGGTCCTAGTCGCAGGTGACAAATTATTAAGGGCAACGGAGAAATATCACTTCCCTGCTCTGGTATGATTTGTCTTACGTGACTAACATATAACAAAGGAAGCTGTGATGAAGCTTCCAGCTTTCCAGCTCTGGTGGCACACACTGAGGATTTCTGTGACTCTGCAGCTCAGTCATTTGCTGGGGGAATTCTTGGGAAGTTCCAAGAACCCAAGCTAGTCTATTTCCCTTTTACCACATTTGGTTCTCCATCCTTGCCAGACGTGACTAACCCTCAGGACTCAAAAAAGCACTTCTGAAGAACTGTTTTCTCCAAAGGATTTCAGACATATAAAAAGAGAAGAGCTTTCTTTTTTTTCCCCTATCTTTATAAATGGTACTAGGAGACTGTGTCCCATGAGATAGCAGTACCATCAAATTTTAGCTCAACATAGTGTTCTCACAGGTTGAACACGCCTGTGATACCAATATGTGATTTTTAGGAAACATGGCATTAAGTACAGAAGGGACAAAAATGTGTTTTCCTACTGCTGCTGGCAAAAAGAGTACTTATTTTGGTATTCTAACTGCTAGAGAGCATATGATCTCCAAATGTTTCTTCCAGGAGAATTAAAAATTGTCAAGTGGCATTCTGCCTTCTTTCTGCATTTCATGGAAACAGCTGGCTAAACTTCTGTGCTCCCTCACCCTTCTGCTGGAGCCTGGTTTTTAGTCACCGGCTTTCTTTTCTGCCCATCTCTTTAAACATTGTTTACATCTTATTAGTCTAGGCAGAGTAAGACATTCTGCAAGGTTTTGAAATGAAGCACAAAAATTGTACAGTAGATTTATCAAAACCCACTTGAACAAAGACTGAGATCTGACACTTCTGGTATAAGTCAATATCCATATTGAATCCCTGTACAATTTAACCCCTGTAAAATTTCACAAATTCACAACATGAACAGTCTAATTTGTGAAAAGAAGCTATAAAAGAAGTCCTTTTTTTTCCCCGATCTATATATTTTATAATAAAATTGGTTGTTCCCATGTCAGAGAAAACTGTGCCTCTGTCTGTCTGCATGCTTAAACCCTCACTGAGGAATGCACTTAGCTTTGCATCGAGGACAGAAGGCAAAAGGTTAGATTGTACCATGCAACATCTCAGAGACTGCAGTGTTACAGGCCATAAAGCATCATGAAAAAAATGGTAATTTTTTTTAGGTAGGTAATGTCTCACCTATGTAAACAACGCAGAGTTAAAGATATCCCAGGGTAGGATTTATTTACCCACAAAGACTGTCCAAATTAAGGCACCAGAACATAATTAGAGGCAATGGCCAAAGTGCTCTGCTGTGCCAGTATGGGGAATAAGGGCTGTCAAAATTTCACTGGTGGTCTCAACTGCTCTTCCCACTCACACAGTGGTGGCAAAATCATCTTGTCCATTAGCATCCCATTGCTTAAGGATGGTACATTAAAAAGGTATAACTTAAAATCTGATGTGCTTTTATACGGAGATTTCTAAGCCTCTCTAACATGTTTTCTGGGGGGACTTGGGTTTCATTGTCTATAGTTATATTACAATGAGTCTGTGCTTAAGCCCAGAGCATATGGACACCAGCCCAGGCTGTGGCATGGGCATTCCACGAGCTCCAGCGCTTGTGGAGAGAAAGCCTGATTCCACCTCCCCCTGCACAGAGAAGCCATGTCCCTCCTGCGGCAGCGTGAAGTGGCTTTGTGCAGCTGTCCCAGCCACCAGCCTGTACACACAGCGCCTTACGGTGACAGCAACAGCACCTTGCTGGATTTGGGCAGTGAAGCTGGGCTGGGGTCATTGAAAGAGCCAGTACCATGGGTAGTAAGGACTGAAGAGGGGCAGCAGGCAGCGCAGGGTGGCTGCAGGGAGGTGGGAAGGGTGCTGTGCCCTTGGTGGGGCTCTGGCCCACGCTCTGCTGAGCAATGCAGCCACTGCCTCTGACTCCGGAGGATGTGACACCTCACACTAAGGCTACTTGGTGCCAGACATGCAAGTTAGAGCGTTAATAGCAGGGGAAAATATCCTGTTTCCTCTTTTTAAACTGATAAACATGGTGCTTTCTCCTGCTAAATAGCATACAATTATTTCATCTTCTACTTCAAAAGCTTTTGAAAATATGAAAGTGCTATCTGTTTTATTTGGTCAATAGAGATGCAAACTTACAAGGAAGTCAAGCTTTTGTTCATGTACTATGCTCAGTTTACTCATCTAGAAAGCTGATGCATAGCTATTGAGCATTTGTCTGAAGAATGGTTCCTTTGGCACTGCTTCATGAAATATATTGAAACAAGAATATATCTACAGTTAGTGCAATCTCAAATTACTGATTTGCTTTAATGAAATTAAACTCCTCACAAGACTGCCCCAGAACTATATAATGATTTGAAGTGTTAATGCTTGCACTGGGATGTTTACATTAGCAAATAAATCTGGGAAAATAAATGTATCCATTTGTCTGCCTTGCAGGGATATTCCCGAGGAGGCAGCTGCTCGCTGTTTGGTTTCATTGTGTTGTTTTGGTTTTAACCAGCTTGGCTTTCTTTTCAGCCATGCTCCAGGACAGGAAGGCTCCATTTCAGTGGTAAAAATGTTTCCTTTTAGCCAAAAAAATAAACATGTCAACACCAGAGAATTTGTAAGACTACACAGTGCAGCTTTGTTTACAGGAGGATGGACCACAGCAGTTGAGAGTTGGTCTTCTCAGCCTCCCTTCTGAGTTCCACCCTGAAAACACCCTGTAAGACCGAGGTGGTTTTGGTGTGGTAGCCTTGCTGAAACCACTAAAAACCCATTTGCCGAGTTTAAGTTTCCCAAAAATATTAAATATGAGATCATCAACTGGATATAAATTCTTCAGAGACAGCTGAAATTAACTGCTCAAATAAATCCTGCACTAATCTAAATATAACTGAGAAAATCAACGCTCAAAATAAACAAATAAAAACATTGGGAAGTCTTAAGCAGATGATGAGATACATTCAGCAGATAAATTATGCATCCCATTTAACGACCAAGCTTCAGACTCTAGTGGGGAACAAGAAGAAAAATATCAGAAATATCTTATATTAGGTAGAAATGTAAATTCATTTTTAAATTGAGATCATGTATTTGAAATTCAACAAATTTGATGGTTAGCCTCAAGAATCCCTCCTTTAGGAAAAGTTTCACTGACCAATCAAGTGCTACAAATGAAGAAAACAAGAGCTGTAGGCAGCTGAGAATATTCTATCTGACTTCCTTTTGATACCAGCTAAGGTGACTGAAACCATTTGGTTCCCAGAAAGGAGGCTAATAATAAATCCTGTTTGCAAGTATTGTTTGACCAACTCCACATGAGGAAAAACCTTGGGAATGGGATTCCACAGCTGTAAAAACATGTATAACTGCTTCTGATTCTGCCAAATGATATACCTTTCTTTCCTTTATTAGTCTTCAGAAATGGGTGAAATAAGTAGAAAAAAAGACAAGCAAATTCTTATTTTTCACTTGGAAATTGGAAACTGCTCCCATTCTTTACTTCCATTACTTCACATGAAGATGCACCTACGTAAAAACTGTTAAATTTTTTAAAGGATATCTAGGCTAGCAGGTGCTTCATCTAATTTTTATTTAAAATTTTAAGATGCTTTGAAGAGAGAGAGATACTAAACTCCTTCTAAAACAACTGTCTCAGCTCCCAAGACAGTGAAAAGAAAGAAGCATTTCTAGACAGCTAGCTTAGATATAGCATCTAACTTTTGGTGGCTTAGGTTAAGTGAGATAAATCCTATCCCCAGCGAAGCTGTGCTGCCCATTGCAGATAAATAAATACTCTGTCTAAAACCTCCACTGTGAAGAGAAACTGGTATTTGGGATATATAGGCATCTTTACTGTTTCTTCTTCTCACAAATATAGTAATTGTACCTGCCAACCTGGGATATATATATATATATATATATATATATATATATATGTGTGTGTATAT
>VXAZ01002124.1:211942-247006 GCA_013399875.1 Gymnorhina tibicen | reverse complement strand
ACCTTACATAATATTCCATCATCTAGTTCACACAGCTGTGCGTTCAAATTCTTCCCAGAGAGTTGGAAGCTTTCTCCATGGATGAGGGTCAAAACCAGTGGGGTCCAGGGGGGTAAAACTCCTTAAAACAGGCAGAGAAATATTCCCCACACTCTGGACTCCCACAACCTGCGATGTTAGCAATGTAGGAGGGTATGAGGAACCAGGAAGTGTCTTCCACGTGTGATGCCTTGTGGTATGCTGTGTTCTGCTGTATACTTACCTATCGGGGTGAACTCAAGCTGCCTAAACAGTAATTTTCCAGTCTAAGCCAGCTGAACCTGAACACAGCACTTCCTCTCATCTGCAAAACATTGTTTAGGAAGGTGTAGTGTACTGTCCTTTGGAAACATTTATCTTTCCACTGAGTATACAGGGGTCTAAATGAGCATTTTATTTTAAAATTAAAGAATAAGTTACAGCAGCATCGAGAAAATGAAACCAGTTTTCAGGTTGCTCAAAAATATTTAAAATGTGAAAATTATGTGCAAACTGTAAATATACAGAGTAGTTCTAAATATATGATTCATTTTCTGCCCCATAAAAACAAGGCTGTTAATGTTCTGGAATAGCTATGGTTAATTTTGAATGCCCGTTTTTTTTGATAGAAAACACAGATATTGCTGGTGATGGCATGAAACACAGAGATTTCTGATGCAGGATATATCACACGAGAAACCCACAATCATTGAACATACTGATATCCTATGCAGAAATACTAGGCCAAACAAATGACTAACATGTTAGGAATGACAAAAATCTGTCATCTCACTCCATCAGCATCTCACCACTTTTTTTTTAGTGCTGCTATTTAGTATCAAACAGAAAGCCCGTGGAATGTAGAAGATTAAAACAAAACAAAATTTGAAAGAATAAAATTATTCAGAAAACATCAGGACAGGGCAAAATTGTAGTGAAATTTCTACTCATTTTTCAAGCTGTGATAGAGCTACTTAAAAAACCCAAAAAACCCATGTAACTAAAAAAAAATTGAAACATTGTAAGTCTTTCCTTCTTCTGCATTAACTGTACAAAAGATTGAATTCTGTAGTCCACACTCCAAGTTTTGTCTGGGTAAGTAGGAAACATCACTTCTTGACATCACTTGCCAAGCAATACCTTTTACTGATGAATATAGGAGGTTGGTTGCGCCATTTCAGTCTGTCAGTTCTCAGACTATATATCAGAAAGAAAATCTCATCTGGGACTGAAATGATAAAACCAATGAAATCCAAGAGAGAATGAAGAAGTTTGGAAAAAGCTAAGAAGAAAGTATTGTGGTATGTGCTTTAACTGCAGCAAGTGCCAAATGGCAATGCGGCTGAAATAGTTTAGGAATTATTCCATGACTCTTGGTACTTGAACAAATTTAGGACTATTTTGGATTGTGATCCAGAAGGTCATGTCTTATTCATATCTAGAGAAGTCACCAGAGCTGTTCTGCCCTCACTGGCGATGTTGCTGTTACGCCCACCTTTTAATTTCCTTCACTTGATGACATGAGTTTTCCTTCGTCTCATTGTCGCATACATTGAGAATTCACTTTTATTGTTGCAAATGGTTGTCATAAAAAATGACAGTTTTTGGAGTGTTTCGGTGATATTCAGGGTACTGTTATGTTATTGTTGTCCATTTTTTAGTCTGCCATAGCCTGTGAAGCTTCATGCACGTTCAGAAAAAGTCACTTTCTTACTGCCCCCGTGCCATACACACATACAGATGCGTATATGTTTTTGAAAACTAGAGCTTTTAGTGATTGGCTCAGCTAACACCATCCTTAACAAGCTTGTTTTAGTCTATTACTTCAAATTAATTTTTTAAGACTAGAGCATTAGAGAGGATGTCTGCTGGGGCTACAGTTGGAAAGACAAGTCTGAGGACTAGTTTATGAAATAGAAACAGCACATAAGGGAAGAAAACTGCCTAAAGGAAACATACTGCTGTTCAAAGCAGGCAAGAGGTGGGAAGGAACCTTGTTAAAAAGAAGCAAAACCAAACAAAAACAAAAAGACCCAAAACAAAACAAAAAACTGGGGAAAATGTCCAGATCCTCTTGAATATCCCAAACTGAAACTGAGGGTTTGCCAATTTTAACCTATCTCACACATTTTTCTTATGATTGACTTCTGAGAATTGCTGGTAAGAAACCCTCAAAACTTGAAAATGTTTTAGGGCTTGCGTCCTGCCTGCTAACAGATATACACTGGGGAGGTGAGGCACAGAGGGTGTTGTTGTTGTCTCTTTTGTAGTTGCACCCTTTCATTTGATAAATCTGGCACATGGCAGGAAAATATAATTTTGAGTATAGCTTGGTGCACCCATTAAACTTTGCAAGACAAATTCCAAATTCCCAGAACACTACCCAAAGTGCAGAAGTTCTATTTGTAAGACAGAAAATAATAAGAAAGCAGATGAGACAAACAGGAGATCATCATAAACATTCTGAGACTGTATGTGCTGTTTCCTTTTCCTTTTCCTTTTCCTTTTCCTTTTCCTTTTCCTCTTCCTTTATGATTTTTGGACTTCAAAAGCTCACCTTTTTGTTAATATCTACAAAGTAAATTACTATTTCTAAAAGAAAACAAAGATTCTTCTGTGGCTCAGAGTTCTGCAGCTTAATGGAAACACTGTTCAGTATCATGAGGTTGTTGGGTTTTTTCAACTCTGTTGGGCACATTGCTGGAAGTTCACCAGGATTTGTTGAGATCTGAAATCTCCAAATTTCAAATTTACACCTTCATCCTCATGCTAAATTTGTTTTCTATCTTTAATAAGTTTCCCACTAATTTAGCTAATACACATCATGCATGTCATTCTTACCAGGTCAAAACCACTAATTAAGACTGAACAATCATTATTATGCCCCTCCTGGGTAACTCTGTTCTGGAACAAATTACAGGCAGTTTGAACTTATATTGTCAAAAATTAGATATGAAATCAGATGCCATCAAAATGACCAAAACCGGGTAAGATTCCTATTTTACTCTGACAAAGAAACACTCCTAGAAAAACAAAACCTGTGAAGCTACAGCCATCCTGCAGTGTGTAATCCTTTGTGGGAGAATCAGACAATCAGAGGAATTCCATATCAGCTCTGTAGGTTTGTGCATACATGCATGCATGTAGAGTTACCTTAAATGTGTACTACTCTCTCTCCCAAAGGTAAGATGGGAATAAGTTGAACAGTTTGCTGTCAATTGAATGATCTTTACATTTAACTCCTTCTCTACAACGTGCTGTGTTCAAAGCAAAACAGAAATAATATTTTCCTAAACATATTTAAGAAAAAAATTGCTGAAAATTGCCACTATATCAATATTTTAATTATGTTTAACAACATAATTGCTACTAAACATCCTCTTTCCTCACACCCCCAAAAAAGAAGTACATTTGAGGATACAAAATGTCACTGAAACCCTGAGAACAAAAATATTTCAAACTGCTCTGTTGCTAGCATAGTATGGCTATAGCAAAACACATACTAGTGAGTTGGAATCATATCATCCTGAGCATCTGCACTACTCCTCCTTGGAGAGTGCATACTAATCATCTCTCTTCATGGTCAGTAACCACATAAGGACAACACCAGACGATGCCAGTGGTTTTGGTCCTGTAGCATTTATATGCTTTCCTGCAAAGATAGTCATGCCAGATAATATTCGTCAACCTTGTCTTTGGTCTTCTCTCTTGATTGAGGCAGATGTTTATTTTCCATCTGCACTATATGTCAGTGCAACTGCAGCCTTCATCTGGCAAAGGGTGCCTGTAATATTATGAGGCCATCGCATAAGCTGCTGGAAAGATTACTCTTGTGAATAAAATCAGTTTATGGCTAAAAACATTTATTCTTCATTTTGATAAGCCCTTAACAAATGAAAATTTGCTTCCTTACACTTTTGCCAAGCACAGGACCATGTTTATTTCTAGCTATATGGGTCACGAAGGATTCCCAGCTGTTAGATAGAGTCAGTTGTGCATTGCTGCACTCAACAACATCTGTTTCACAAAAACAGTATCCAGCTTTTAGCGCTCAAATGGAGGTTATACCATATGCCAGCAGACCACTTAGTTTTTACCTTGGGAACCAACTTTACACTAGTCAAGGTAACAGAGGAAGTACTGAGTATTTAAATGCTACCAGGCTTCAGTCACATCTTCATGTGCTCTTGTCACTTCCAACTATATATAGTAAAATTAGTTCCAAGCATATACCGCAAGCTGTTCCTCTGTTTAATTATTAACTGGAAGAAAGTTTGTTTGCAAAGCAGTTGAAATGTTTTTTGTGATAGACTCTGATGTTGAAAGTGGTGCCATAAGATGCTTCTGCAAATACAGAACCTTGTTAAAATGTCAAATAATATCAGCTATCAACAAAGGCAGATCAGACTGAATACCCCTTAACTACTGAGCAGGATGTTAAAAAGCCATACTACCGTGGAACTCTTCAGAGCCTCGCAAACCATTCAAAATGTCTGCCGATGTTATACTACCAGGATGTTTTCGGTTATGATTTATGTTGTGCTACCAACTGTCTGCTTTCCTCTCATTTGGTTTTAATCACTTAATGATTGTCTACAAATAAAGTTTAAAAAATATGTATTTTTGACAGCAACAGATAAATTAGGTTAAAGGAAGTGCTTCTGATGGGTGAATCAGAATCTCTTTCTCTCAGGAGAATACCAAATAATTTTATGCCCTTAATGGTAGCAGGAGGACAGTTGTTCCTGGTAAAAATTGCATAGCATTGTATTGCATTCAATGATACAGTAAAGCAGATTTGTTTGCCAATGATTTATTTCTATTATAAATGTTTTGTTGCAAAATACATTCCTCAATGCCCAGTAAGATGTTTTCAATAGCACATGGATTAAATTTGATATGTACTCCAGAGTAGCTACAATACTCTCATTATACTTGATTCTACCAGACTGTGTCACTGAAAATGTGAATTATGCCAGTGAAGTGAATGAGTTAGATTCTGTTAACATAGACAATATTTCCTTGTATGTAATTCAGTTGACTGCAGTGGAATTATTCTTTACTGAAATAATGCAAAAGGCCAGTCATGGTGCTACAGAGCAGTTTGCTCCAAGTCCCATCTTTAGTCTGTAAAACTGAAGAATAAGATGAGTCAAGATGCACTAAGTGCTTGTGTCTATCTCCCTGCCATAACACAAACAAGTAAGTAACAGACTCACATCACCAAATGGGTTCTGTCCTGACAGCTTTCAGGAGAGTAGTAAGAAATTCACTTGGTCCATTGTAACTCTTCTGTGAGCATCACATGTACACGGATGTATCTGGCTTAGGCTTGTCTCTTTACTTACCTTCTGAGCTTCACTATGGACATGCCTCAAGCTCCTCTGGTTCTTTTCTACTGTTCATGCTTTTATTTTGGATGAACATGATGTGGTGTTCATGTGCTTATACGGAATTTACATGCTGATATGCAGCAAGGTATAGACAGAAAAGCAGCCACCTCCAATAACAGATGCTCTAAGTTCTATACTATAGACAATGCCAGAGCCTGACAAATCCACACTTTTGGGAAATGTGTCAATACAAAAGAAAAAACAAAATTCTAAGTATGCCAAGTCATAAATTATACTAAGAATTCAGGGGATTTGTTCCCAAAAGGGACATCAACATAAAAAAGAATTCCAGGGCAGATCACAGCCTTGGAGGCTGCAGATTTATGAATAGGATGATAAGACCTCATTGTTTAATTTTCATATCCTTTTGCAAAAAACACATATTGATGCTTCAGAGAAATAGGGTTGGAACAAAAATAAGATTGCCTATTTTTCAAATCCAGGCTAAGTACTTGATAGATTGAAAATCTTCCCAGATAGCTAGGGCCAAAGTGGTTTAGTAAAACAAGTCAGACAAGTGACATCCACTTATACTGCATCAGGACTTGGCCTCTAACCTATAGCTTCTTTGTTGTTTTTTTTTTATTTTGCTCACTGTG
Source organism: Gymnorhina tibicen (assembly GCA_013399875.1). Classification (NCBI taxonomy): domain Eukaryota; kingdom Metazoa; phylum Chordata; class Aves; order Passeriformes; family Artamidae; genus Gymnorhina; species Gymnorhina tibicen. Next base: position 240,996 of record VXAZ01002124.1, on the reverse strand, counting down.
GTCAGATATGGAACTGAGCTGCTCCTGCAAAAATATTCACTTAAATCATGAGTGGAAAATTGAGTTTTCACACCTGTTTTCTGTTTCTAAACCTTTAAGAAATCATCCAACTAAGAATAATTTACTCAAAGGACAGTATGAACCACTTCATGCATTATAAAACCCCAACAAATCCTTGAAATGATCAGTCCTATTCATTTATGATGAAAAAAATCCTCTTTCCTTATATTTTGAATATTCTTTTTCCTGTCTTCATCAACATTAAGTTCTTTGGGACATGGATGCCCTTCTGTAAGTGTGTATCATGCCTGTGTTTGGCTAATTCTGTATCGCAAATAGTAACAGTTTAGTTTGTTCTTCCCTCAAGGGCTATTATTACTGAGGCTTTGGGTTTCCCGTTTTCGTCACCAGTAATTGTCTGAATAGTCACACCTTCCACAAATTAAAACAAGGGGTTTATTTTAAAATAAAGTGACCTTTGCAGAAATGAATGGTACACTATCACACTTTAGAGATTTCATCCTAGAATGCACCTTATTTTCCAAAGAAAATGGGAAGCGCTAGTGTTTCTGGTTTTAAGTGTTCAGAAAGTTATAAGTTGCTGGAAAATTTTCCCTTCCATTCATTACAGTTTGGCATCCAGATCAGTTTTGAAATGCAGACCCTTTCCCCACTTGGGAAACAACAGAATTCATGGGGATGAAAATAATATGGAAGTATCGATGGTGCTGTGAATGTTGCTTTTCCAAATGAAACAAAAGCAAAAATTGTTCCCTCCTCAATCCATGACCTTATCACATATTTTTTTGCAATATTTCTGACCAATCATGATGAACTTATAACAGTAACTCTGTACAGACAGTATACAGAGGTGCTCCTGCCCCCACTGATTCGACAGAAAAGCTGTTGAGTTCATTAGACTCACTCCGAACATTGAAACTTTGCTTTTTCCTCCTAGTGAATCATTTCCAGGAACAACTCTCTGTGCCCCTTTTCAGACCCTTCATTTCTGCAACACATCTTGCTGCACGTGAGAAGAATTTCACGGCCCGTCTTTGGCCTGGAGCGTCTGCGCTGCTGCTGCTGCAAAGCCATGGTGTCTTCACAGCTACCAGCTATAAAGAGATATTCTTCATTTGTCATCAGCAGACACAAAATGTCTATGTTGAATCTGTGAGTCTCACTGAATCCTTAGTCCTACACTACCATTTTTCAGAGTGCGGTCTACTTCCCATGGCCTCAGCAGGTTGGCAGGAGAGCAGCAGGTGTGCATCCTCTCCAGGACAGAGGGTCAGACAAATTCTTGCTCAACCTTTTGGTGGTTCCACTGTCCCATTCTACACTCTTTATACATTTCATCTGCAAAATCAGTGATGACTGGCACTGTCTGCTTCTGACTCCCCATTAACTCTTTGCCACCTAGTCTTTTTATTATGATTTTGTACTTCTGCTTCATGAGCCTTTCCACTCTCCCTCATTTAAAACTCTACACTGGTTTTATTTAAGCTCTCCCTAAGCCTACAAGTTTGGTAAGCTATTCTGAACAAAATATACTAAAAAAACAAGCTGGTTTTCCAGGTGGGTTTTCCCAAGCTCTCACAGCTCCCATTCAAGTAAAGTTTTTACAGTTACATCTGTGCAAACAGTAAAAACAAATACAGTGTAATGGCATGGAGCTGAAGGAAGTTAAGTGCACCTCTCCACCTGCCAAGGCCCAGATGTGGGAAATAACACAGCACAAAGACCCCAAATACTGGGACACAGCAAAATTATTGCTACAGAAGGCTTTGGTACTATATTAGTTTAATTTCTTGAAGCATAATCTTTTCTGCAACCATTGTTTTCCCATTCCTGCTGCAAGCAGTTTTAGCACCAAGCATGAGGTAAGATTTATAACGCCTCTAAAAACAGAAATGAGCAAAATGTTTGTCTGCAAAGAAGAATGTCCATCATTAAGAGAGACCATAAGGAGAGATGTTTGCATCTATTACCACAGATAGGTAGAACATAACTTACAGCAGGACTTACTGCCTTACAGAGTTTGGATGTTTATTAAGAGAGCGAAAGAAAAGTCTGTTTTCTGAAATTTCTGATATTTTCTAATCTCCCTCCAGTCCCCCAAATGAGGCCAGTAACAGTCACTCTTAATCTTTTTCTCTTCATAAAAACCTCTTCTTTATTCTTACTAAGTGATCCCATGTGGCACATAAAGCTAGTGTTGTTTCTTAAAGATGTTTCTCAAATAGAGAAATCCCCAGCTAGTTCTAGACACTTGTATCTACCAGACAGGCACAAACTGATATTAACTAGAAACGGTAAAAGCCAGGAAAGATTCTGGGATGTACTGGACTCTGTACATCTCCTCATACTGGGTCAGGCCACAGTTTTCTCTATCCAGTACATGTTCTTTAATATTACATGACAAGGCTGGAGCATGCACATCACAACACTCCCTTCAAACACACTCCCATTTTGTGCAGTCTTATGTACTTTATGGGCTGGATGTGCCAGCCACATCTTTCCATTTAAACAGCCCTATTTTTACACCCACGTACAGAGTCTATGATATCCTTGAAATGAGCTCTTCAACTTAATTACCATGTGAAAAAATAATCTATTTTTGTTTTGCTGTCTGGTTATGCACTTTTTTCTATAACAGAGAGGCAACTACTATTTATTTCCAGTTCTTCATCTCCATGATGTTTGTGACTTTACAGACTTGCCCTCAAACTTTCCTTTTCCAGATGGAGGGGAGTTGAGTCTATTTAATCCCTGTTCATGAAGGAAGCCTTTCTCTGTTCTTCTGATCACCATTTTCACACTCTTCTTCTGCTGTATCCTTCCTGATACGGGAGGAACCAGAACAGCATGCAGAACTCATGGGACACACAGGGATTCATGATGGCATAATGACCTTTCTGGTTTGTTTTTGATTCCTTTCCTGGTAATTTCTAACAATCTATCTGGGATTTTTTTATTGCCTCTGACTTCTAATACACACAATGAGTGAAGATCTCTTTGCTGAACAGTAACAGCTAAATTAAAGCATCTCACTGTGTATGCATAGTTTACGATTGTTTTCCCCTATGAGCATTATTTGATGCTTACGGATGTTGAATTTCCTATATTATTCTTAGTCATTCAGTACCATGAGACCCTTTTGCAACCCCTTGTAGATATTTACTACCATGAATGATTTAAAATCATCTGCAACTTTGTCATCCCTCTTTCCAGGTTATTTATAATTCATTCAGAAGAGGCTCCAGCCTCTTCTCCAGCCTCCAGCCTCTAGAAGAGGCTCCGTGCAAGACTCATGGCATTCTCTCCTCATCATGGTACTTGATCCTTCTTTCTACAACTTGTTCTCTGTACAGAAAAGTTCCCGTACAAGAACCTGTGTGTCCTCTTCTAGAGCAGCCATCAACACAGAGAATTCACCCAGATTTTTACCTACGATGTTATGATTCTTGACAGCTCTATTCATATTTGAGTAATTTCTCAGCCCTCAAAAGTTGTTTCACACAATTTCTTCTCTGTTATGACAAACATAGTTATTGCTTTTATACTTTTATCAAACTATTTTCAATATTTTCTTTTGCTATCTTTATTTATGTTTACATTCACAGTACTAGAATTTATGCTTGAATTTTATTCCCTTTTCTGGATCCTTGGCCAGAAGAGTTTCCTGCAACCTGAAAAAGGCCTCCTATTCCTAACTGCCTTTCCTGTTCTGTTCTTCTTGATTCTTTTCCAGACCTTCAGTATAACTTATGTCTTAGTGCACATATGTTTGTTTCTAAGTTAACAATATAATTATATAAAGAATAATTCAGACAGGCAGGGAATCTGTAGAACAATAGGAAAGTAATTGGCTTATAAAATTACAAAATTGCAGCTGTAAGTAATACAAGAAAGAATGTAGATAGTATTGTAATACACAACATCCATTTAGATGCTACCAACATCTAGATGAATGGGAAAGAGCAAATGAAAATATAAAAATGCCTTGTATTTACCTTGTGACAACACAGGCAATTCACATCTGCCAAATTAGGATTGGTAATGAGGTCATGTACACTTGGATTTCTGTAGGAAAAATTCTGTTTGATTTTTCCCAAATATTTAGTGTATTTTAAGCATTATCAAGGGGAAAGAATTTGTTGGTATAGAAGGAGTGAAATCCTGTGCTTAATAGAAATGACTTAAATCCTAGATTAATTTTTTTGTAAGCTTACAGTAGCTGGAAGAATTGGACACAATGGGTGTTTAGATTTCAAGGATTTGTTTTCTGTCATATTACTTTTTAAAAAGAGATATTTACCAAGTTGCAATGTAGGTTTCAATCGTCTCTGTCAGAGGAGGATAGTGAAATCAAGGAAATATGAACAGAAAATGTACAGGGGAAATATAGCAAATACCTTCACATAGACACCGATGTGTCTGAGTTACTTGACTCTTCAACTTGCCCCAACAGCTGACTTACTACAGTATTTTTCTGTGTTTGTCCCCAACCACATGTGTAAACCTTCTGTTCTTTTCATGTGACTTAAATTTCATATATGACAGAACAGTATTGTAATTTATCAGCAAGAGATTAATATTCACATAGGACCATATTCCACAAATAACAAAGTGATATAAGAAAGACCATTTAATAGTGTTCCACTAAATGTGAATGAAATATGGCCTTATATTAGTGAGTACTGTAGAACCAGGCAAGTATTCTCCATTTGTATTTAGCTTGGAATTTATCCATCTTGGTTTGAAAAAGCAGAATGCTTTAGAGAAAAGAATTGTGTACCTAAAATCTTGTGGCTTTCTCAATGACTTTCCTCAATGACAATTACTCAGCTGCTCTTATGGGAGATATTACTGCTGCCTGCAAGCCCTGACTTGTGCAAATCCTTAAATCTCAGTGGGTAGTGATCAGCAATAAGTCTATCACTTGTTTTCTTGGCAGTTTTGGAGGATGTTGATCCTCCCATTGCCAAAAGACTCAAGACTAGTGATATTTTATTTGTCTACACTTTCTCTCGAAAAGTTTGAGACTGAGTTTTCCTTTCAGTCCTCATATTGCTGTTGTCATCTAAATGGATTTCTGAAGACCCTACTTAGTTGGTGAATGCTTTCTGTTTGGGTTTTATTGCTTAGTGTTCTCCTGAGTACAGTTTCCCTGAACGTTAATGTAACAAAAAGTGTGGTCTGACTTTCTTAGCATAGGTATAAGGACTGTATAATCTCAAAAAACTTGGACATCTGCAGTAACGCATGGGATTGTTCTTCCTGGCTTCTTCAGTGGTCAAGAGAAAAGGAGAACGTATCTGACCTGTCTTTGACATCTGCTTTATGATGGGATGGATCACACCTTGAAAGAGTATGTCTCTCTGTTGCTAACAAAGGGGTCAAGTAACTCATAATGTGGAGTCTGCTCTGTGGATATCTATAGGGTTGAATGAATCCCACACAGTGTGGGCTGACACTTTTTCAGAGTTGAAAAGTTTCAATTGTTGTAAAATTTCAGCGTTGTAATATTTAGAGCCAACTGAATCCTGGGCAGCATCAAAAGCAGCGTGACCAGCAGGTCAAAGGAGGCAATTCTCCCCCTCTACTCTGCTCTTGTGAGACCCCACCCGAACTGCTGAGCACAGTTCCGGTGACCCCAACATAAGAACATGGAACTCTTGGTGCAAGTCCAGGAGAGCCACAAAGTTGGTAAGAGGACTGGAGCACCTCCCTTACAAAGACAGGCTGAGGAAGTTGGGGCTCTTCAGCCTGGATAAGAGAAGGTTGCATGGAGGCCTCATTGCAACCCTTTGGTATCTGAAGGGGAGTACAGGGAAGCCACAGAGGGACTCTTCATCAGGAGCTGTAGTGATAGGACAAGGAGCAATGGGTACAAATTGAAAGAAGGGAAATTTAGGTTTGATATTAGGAAGAAATTTCCCACTGTGTGGGTGGTTAGGCACTGGAACAAGTTGCCCAGAGAGGTTGTGGGTGCCCCAACCCCAGCAGTATTCAAAGGCAGGTTGGATAAGGCCTTAAGCAACCTGGTCTAGTGTGAGGTGTCCCTACACAAAACAGTGGGGAGACTAGACAATCTTTAAAGTCCATTCCAATCCCTTAACATTCTATGTTTATATAATTCTATGATTAACAAAAGCAGTTGGAGAACATACAGTACTTGAAAATTTGTTCTTTTACCTCCAGCTCACTGATTTGAATGCAGACTGAGAGTGCTCACAGTCTAACAGCTGTTCAGTGACCTATGTGACATGCTTTGAGTCTTCAGATTTAGGTTTTGCAAAGTCCTAAAAATAACCTTCTTTTTTGCCATCCACCTGCTACATTGCCACTGCCTGCATGCTTGGGGTGTTTGCTCAGGCATGTTAAACATGCTTTTTTGTACCTCCTTGAAAACAAGCTCTTTAGGTAATTATTATGTCAAATGCAAGAATAAGGGGAAGAATACAGATTTATCTGGTCATGACAGAAAACTCTATTGTCTAGAGCTATTACCAATGAGTAAAGTACAAGTCAGGATAGCAGGAGACAGGAACTTCCTAAACACAGAATTGCACTTCAGCTTTCCACTGTCCTGATATCATTTTTCAGTGCCAACTAAGACCTTTGTCCTAATTTTGAAAATAATTCATGGTTTAACCCCAAGTTGCATCAAATTTGTATCTATGAATCCTGCTGACAGCTAAGCTCTTTGGAGACTACACTGACCAGAAAGCTAAGAGTGAAGCTGGGGACACAGTGTTCTCTGTTCAGGGCATCTGGCTAAAGAACAACATCTCAGAGGAAAACAGCATTAGGAAATGTTCAAAAAGTCATGGGAAAGCCTTTCAGACTCAGGAACTAAAATACATGATTTGAATACCTTTTGCTTTCTCCATGTGAAACTCTTATCTGAGAAAGCCATACCCCAAAAGAGTTTTAGCCTTAGACACTTTGGAGATTCCCTGAATACCTCTTTGCACTTTGCTACTGCAAATGCCTTCATATAGTGCCAGGACTTCTGTGAGTGGTATAAAACTCTGAAACATACAGAAGAGAGAGTGCTGTGCTTCCCAGGACTACAGCCATTGAGAGGGCAGGTGGTACAATTGTTCCAGGACCCGTAGCTTGAAGCAGACATGACTGAAAGTGAAGGCAAGTGCCAGAGAAGTTAGTCAGATTTTTTTCTCATGCCAAGGCACATGCCAGCCCCTTGTGCTTCGGCTTATTTGGGGAAGATAGTAGTCTTGCTGCCTCTTGAAGAGGTTTACATTATCCTCTGTTCAATTTCCAGGGGATGTTACTATGTGCCTGGTAGGACTAGAAGCCAGTAAAAGGATTAAAAATGCAACTTTCCTTAAAACATTCATGCAAAATCTGTATCTACCTGGCTGAATGCCTAAATTACTTAAGACTTTCTGAGGATTATATAACTATACATTTTCCATATACAACACTATTTCAAGATTTCCTGAAAAGGCTGGCTATCTGGAGCCCACCACACAGAAACCTTAATATATTAATAGTATCTGTTTATGTAACTGAGAAACAAAGCTGTGGAGTGTTATTCAATCAACTGATATTAGACAAGTCAGAAAACACTTGAAGTACTATTTTCAAATGCTTTGATTGTAAGTGTTCATAATGCAATGACATTGCTACTAAATCCTGGTACATATTCATACCACTCTCATACAGACAATCTGAGGACCCCATAGGGGTTCAAGGGCTGTTTTCTGTGGGCAGTGAGACTTCACAGGTACTTACATTGGTTTTGTTGTCTTGAGACTGCAACTGATTACTAAAGAAAAGAAAAAGGTCTCTTAAACCCCTCATTATGGGTGTTATGCCATTTACCAAAGGTTCCCAGCCCTTTCATTACTGCAGTGACACACAAGCAGTGAATGTGAAGTTTGTAACAGCTGCAGGGGTAGATTTCACAGAGCAAAAGTAGGAAGGAGGAGGTGGCTGGTGAAGGAAACTCCAGAAATCTATGTAATAAAAATGTTTCCAACCATAACCTTAAAATAATAACTATGCTGTTCATAGGGCATTACAGCCAATAGCTCATGCTCTGTCCCATTGCATCATACACTTGCATCCCACTGGTAATGACTTGTTCTTTGAATTGCAATTAACCTATTTAAGACCAATTAAGAAACAGATCTTGAATAGGCCTGCAGTATTACAGCTCAGTACTCACAGAAGATGACAATGATGTTTTAATTAAATATGGGAGCAAAAGGTCTCAAACTGAAGCTTACAGCTAACTAAGCAGCAGTCATTTGGTTACTGAACAGGCAAGGAGCTTTATGGTCTCCTTCCACATGGTTCAGCCTCCATAGCTCTCAAGTTTGCTTAAGGCTAAATAGCTTTCCTAATCTATTATTGCACAGAAGAAGTCCCTCCCGCCCCCATTTTCCAGATCACAGTTTGGTATGTTTTAACAGACTATGATAATCCCTTGGTTTTTGCAGGGCTAGAGTATTGCTGATAAAGTGATTTCATTTAGGCAAATTAACTCTGTTAGTTACATGAAAGATTGAACACTGTTATCTTATGCTGGTATGTGCAAAGTCTCATAAGTGCAAAATACACATTAAGGGCCAATTTTGCATGAAAAACTCCTGATAGTATAAGAGCTGGTTAATATTTCTGAATTATTAAGTCTGACAGCATAATCATGCTTTTTTGTTGTTTAGGCTGTTGATACCAGATGTTTAATGCACAATAAAATGTAATAGTGTAATAGGAGGCATTTTAAGGAAGTGCAATTTTGGAAAATGAAGAAACTACTTGGGGTAATTTAAAGCATAAAAACAGATGCTGGAATTTGGAGCTGTTTTAGTTTTACATAAAGTGGAAGCCTTCCTTTAGAAACCTGTAGATATTCCCAATCATTTGCTTTTCTCTCCTGGCATTGCTGTGGCCAGCTTAGGCCAGGAAGTCAGGTCCAGGTGTTGAAGTGTCGGTTCTCACTCTTACACAGTGTTCAACACTGTGCCTTGGCTGTGGGCATCGAAATTGTGATGGGCGGATCGCTCCCACTGTGACAGGGCTGCTTATTCTGCATCTGCTGGTTGTTTAGCACATGAAGACCACAGGACTGAACGAAAAGCTTGGCTCCAATGTTCTTCCTGGTGTAGTATTGGATTCTAAGGAAGTCTTGCTGGTGTTTTCAGTGACACCAGATTAAAATTTGGATGTGTTACCAAGTTGGATACAAAAGTTGGCTGAATTTACACCACATGATGCTTTTGTTAACTTATTATAAATTGAGTTATTATATTATTGAGTTATTATTGAGTTGTATTATTGAGTTAACTATTATAAATTGAGTTTATTAAAAATACTGCACAGTAGGATAGAACACTGTTATATATTTATTTAAATTTTATACTTCATAATATATATATGTCAATGAGTTGCACATTAAATACTAGCTTAATATGGAAACAACAGACAGTAATGAGTGCTGATCAGTATTATGGGATTGTTGAGTCTAATAACATAACCATGCTTCCCTTCTTGCTGCTTCTTTTGGCACCAGATGTTTTAAGCACGGTAAAATAGAACCTTAATATTCTCTGTAATTAATGGGTGAAAGCACAGAAATATATACAGACATGTTGTGCTTCTATTAAGATGTTGTCACATAATTTATGAGACAAAACAGATGTTCCTTTAAACAATTTTCATTTGGTGTGCCTGGAATCCCCCTTGAGAAATGAGAAGTTGTGGGAATTTTCCATTACATAAAGGAGTGAGTTTCATACTTAAAAAATAATTGTTACCAAACACAGCCAGAAACTTTGTCACAGCAAGAGCCATTCCAGTTTGATTATATATCTCCTTGCACATTTCAAGAGGTCTAGATCAACTGAGGGAAAGAGCTTACTTATAGGAGATTAGGTCTGTTCTGATCTCTTACTATTTAACATCTTGATTTCTTTTCTCCTTTATCTTTTTTTTTTTTTTGAAAGTCATTGCTTCTTGTTGCCTCCAGTAAGCTCTGTCAGATCCACTTTGACAACTATCTGAACACAACTGGTATTGCAACTGTCTTCAGTGGCTCTGATTTTCAGAGAACAGCTGCTGAGAGCTTTCTAATGACTGGGTTTTTTTGGGGGCTTCACAACACAACCACCCAAAAGAAAGCACCCAGATAGGCCTTAGTTCAAATAGGGTTTGGGTCATTGACTTAATGGAACAGCACATTACATCTTCAAAGACCTTCCAAGTATTTTTTAGCACAATATCTTTCACAAGTGAAGAAATTATTTTCAACCCATGCAAGAGTGTGGAGAAAATGAAAGAAGGCATTGAGAAGCTACACAAATAGAAACTAGGCTCAAATCAGAACTCAGGGCTCAGACATTCCATGAAATTCTTTCAGCTTTTTTATTTATATCATATGAGCTGAAGGGCAATATCCATCTGTGAATACATGCTTAGTCCATGACAAAGGAAAGATTAATTAGCCCATCTCAGTCCATGGTGAAAGAGGAGGCTTGGATTGTGCACAACAACGCTCCTCTTGTTGCTGGTCTTCAAATCCCATGTTTAGGTCTCCCAATCAAGATTGGTAAAATACAGAAGCAGCTAATCAATGTATTTGCTATAATTTGCTAAATTAGGATAAATCTTCCATTGGCTTGTCTTCTGATCACCCCAAGCTTCAAACAATATGACCAAAGGCTGCTGTCATGTGTCTAGATCACTAAGCAGGACAGTAGAAAGATACTGAGTATTACTTGGTCAGCACTGTTCCACAGCAAAGCAAAGATTCAGGCACAGATACTAGATCTAAGACTGCTGCACTATCTCATTTCAAATTAAAACAAGGTTCCCTAATCTTTCATTGCACAATCTGGTAATACATTTTGTAAACAGATGTGTAGCAGACAGCTGTTTTGTTTAACAACCAACCGAGAAAACCAGACTCTGGCATGTAGTAAATAAACTAGCTGAATGTTAGCTTTTGAATTGCTTCTTTCAGAAATACCAGCCTGAAAGTATTGGTGGAGCCACGTGCCATCTCCTTAGCGTTCACATTTCTCTTCTGGAACACAGGTGAACTTCTCTGTTGCCAGCACATGTGAATGAAAAGCAGAAGCCATCCATTCTCCAGTCTGTCCTCCACTAGTTTAGCTTATACAAATATGATTTTAAAAAAGAAAAAAACAGAACTGTGGAGTTGTGGTGCAAAACTGCACTAATGGGCTATTTGTAAACATGAATTGCAGGACGAAGTACAAAGAATAGTATCCTCACTTGAACCAGTAGTATCCACCTCTCAAAATCCTACTGACTCATCCCAGGATTGCAACAGTTTTTCCTGCTTCCAGTCATTTAGCAGAGTCTGGTCAAGTTTTATGAGAATTTCAGTTTTTAGATTTGGGAAAATCTCTTTTTGACTTCCTCTGGGGGGAAAAAAATTAAAGAAAAATTAATTTCTGTATGGTTTTGTGGATTTAACATTTGCTTCCCTCATTTTTAGTAATCCTGAATAGGTAGAATGTCGGAAACATCATTGCACTATGCCTCCATATGGTCAAAATTAAAAATGAACAGCTGTCAAAAGTAACTTACTATTTAATGAGGAATCAGAAAACAAGGACAAAAAAAATATAGTCTTTGTTCTTTTTTTACAATACAGACTTATTTCTCCTGGCAGATTGGTCAGCTGAGTATTGTTTGCATTAAATTGCATGACTCCCAAAGTGTCAATGAATTACGTGAGATTGATTTCCACCAAAACAGTGGAAAGACATATTTTTTGAAATTTGTACACATTCATACGTATATATTTATTTGCACAACATAGTAACTATTTAATATGGTAAAGATTCCCAGTTTAAAGTTCAGGATTGCTGGAAATAACTCACACAGGGTTACTGTAATAAGGAAAATTCTTGAAAAGCATGGAATTTTTTCAAGTACGTTTCTCTCGTTTTTAAAGAAAAAAATAATTAAAAGGAAAAAACCAAACCAACAATCTTATCTCTAATAATAAGCTCCATGCAAATGAATGGGTTATGATAGAAACTCCCCTCAGGAGCAAAGAGCACTAAAAATACTTAGCCTGAAACTGAAGTCATGATGATTCCTTTGCTTGGAGAAGCATGTCAGTCTAACATAAGTGTACTCTGCAGCTTCCCTAACCCCAGCTGTACTTTTCAAGGATACAGATGACTCTGATGATAAGCCAGGCTGGCTCTACAGAGCACTTTGTTCATTCCCCAAAAGATCTGCTGCTCGAGGACTTGGTGTCAAGATAACTTACCTTGCTTTGCTTGCTATGCCCCGGGAGACTGAAAGAACTCCTGCTCTCAAGAGCTTTCATAAGAGATGTGTTTTTTAAAAGTCTGTTTGAAGTCAGGTGGTTTTGTCTGTTTCCCTGCAAGAGGACTGTTCCTGACAGTATTTATTTATTTCCAGAAGGTTTAGGTCAACATGCCTACTGTATTGATCATACAGGCATATCCTGATCTCACTTAGGCTGGAGTAAAGTAGATGAAATCACTCCAGATTTAAACTAGCTCAATGATGCTTAGAATACAGCATATAGTTTTGTTTTATGTGAGCTAGCCTTCTCATATTTGCTTGGAGAGATACATCTGGGGGAATGTGAGGATTCTACAGTGTTATCATCGCAATTTGTGCATTGCACACAGATTCTGTGAACTCTTTCTTGCACTGTTGTTGTGCTGTTCATACAGAAACAGTTACAAACCACCACGGAGAAAACACTTCACAGAAATCAAGAGACACGTTCAACTTCCACAGCTCTTTTTGATTGTAAAGGGTTTAAAAATTAGCATGCTTGAGGATCAGGCATATTAACAAGACTGTAGGCAGTGCTGGTTTAGAAACTGATAGATAAAACACTAATCAGTCATTAAAAATTCACTTTTCTTTAACAGAAACAAAATTTAATGACAAATCTCCCTCCCTCAGAAAACAAGAAAACAAACAAACAAGCATGTTTGTACATTAAATATGAAGCTGAGGTGAGAGGATAAATGATTTGTGTCAAACTTACTGTCAGGAGGAGGAAGGCACTTCATCAGAGTGACAGTTCAACCAGGTACGAACAAAGGTTGTCTTGTTCAAGAGCAGATTTTGAACACATTGTTCCAGAACAAATGATTATATGAGACAACAAAACAAGGAATTAAACAAGACAGGTAGGAGCAAGGGGAGCAGGTAAACAAGTGAAATGGAAATATGAAAATACTGAGTGACAATTTTGGGGAGAAAGGGAAAGTACTGCTGGCAATCAGCCAGGATGGGATTCAGTTCCATACTTAACACCTTAAACTTCTTTTGCAGATATTTACATCTGATTTTAAGTGTCCCCTTGGTGCTTACTTAAGAGTTATGCTGAGTGGAGCCCAGAACTTATGATGGTAATGCCTGTCCATTCAAGGACACCATTTACCATAACGGGAGTTTAACTATCCACCTTGTCAGTAGACACCTACATATTCATCTTTGTACATTAAAACACAGTTAAGTGTCCTCATCTTGAACATAATAGGCTGTGTTGAAATGGCAGGTGATGATGTGGCAGGAGCTGCTCTGAGATCTGACACTGGAAGCCAGGCAAACATTACATTAACCAGAGGAAAGGAGCTGATGGAGAAGGAAGCTTTAACCTTGAGAATGGCTGACAGCATGTAGGAACTGTGTCTCTTTCTCTTCCTCCTCACCTTACACTGAATAAACTGGGAGAAAAACAGATGAGGTAGCCTACGCTAAGGACACCGAAAGGGATATCATAACGTCCATTTAGTGCGGTTTTAATTTACATATGCAGATATATTCCAGCTCATATATATAGACAAGTCAACCCTTAGAAGTATTTGTGCTGCTAGGTATTAAGAAAATGAAAAAACCCCACAAAACAGATCTAATATAATTAATATAGAACAAAAATAAAATATAATGTGACTTTTAAACCTTAGTGCTACTCCTTATATCTCATCTGCAGCAGTGCCTGTGAGAATAAGGGAATGATACACATTCAGAGGCTGATGGTAAACAGAGAGGATAGTCCTCAAGGTTCTTCATTAGCAAAGAATACATCACATTTCCAGATAGCACTTTTGCTGAACATGCTAGGCCATCTGCTCATGAGGCTTTTGGTTTCATTTCAGGCACAACTGGCTTCAGCCCATCTCTAGCAGTGAATAAAAAGAAAGTTTCTAAAAAATGAATTACTGTCCCAAAACACAAATCACTTTTTGCAAATGTTGTGATAAAGTTTCCAAGCAATGCAAAGTGGGCTACCATATGTGCAAACCTCTGTGGACTGGTGAAGAGGGAGACATTCCTGCTGTAGCTCTCTGTGGCCACGTATATTTTAATTTTAATTTTAATATACCAGTATTAAAACCGATATTTGTTCTTCCTTTTTTTTAGTCACTACTGGAAAACCACTTTTGTTCAGTTTAAATATCCAGGCTTAACAATTGCTTTTCTTTTTCAAATCAGAATGTTAATTTCAGTAATCCTAAGAATGCAGCAAAAAAGACACACATTTCATGTTGTTTAGAAGTTATTTATGGACATTTTTTACTGTGGCTTCTCACTTGAAACAGGACCATCATCGACTCAGGATCAGGTCAGACAGCTGCTCAAAATCTCCATAGGTGGGATAAACTGATTTCTCTGTACAACCTTTACCACTGCTGCATTACACTCGTGTTTCCTAAAGACCAACCTGAGCATCTCAAGCCACAGCTTTACTGTTTGCTTTGAATAAAACAATGTTTTATTTTTTGTTTTGTTTTGTTTTGTTTTGTTTTGTTTTGTTTTGTTTTGTTTTGTTTGAAAGCAAAGCCTGCAAGAACAATTCAAGCATCAGATCACTTGATCAACAAAAGTCAGGTAGAACCTGAGGGACACAGGTTCTGTCTGCTCATTGGAACTAAAGACTTCTTCTGCATGGAGCGCTAATTAATAACCCTGTGCCACAAGCATTTCCATCCTGTGAAAGGTATCAGAAGGGATTGTCAGAGAAAAGAAACTAGCTGGTTTTGACCTAGTCTTAGTTACTGCTTTTCAAAATGCCATACATCTAAAAGAGAGGCTGATTGAGGCAGTGGAGATGTTGGGGATCAATACTCTGCTTGTCACAGGAAAGACAGCAGGGTACTGCTGGGTCTGTGCTGCTGAGTATTACCAGTAACTTGTCTTAAAAGGCATTTCCTGAGTGTTTTGGCAAACTAAGCATTCACTGCTTTATAAGTTTACACCAAAAATTTGACATAGGTGATTTAAACTTCCCATGTAGTAATCTGTACTTAATTAAAAATGGCATTTGTGGTTCATCAGTGGCCTCCTGACACTGGAAGAGTGTTGTAGTGAGAGTGCCTCTGGACCCAGGCCCAGAGGAAAGCCAAAGCACAGGGATTGAATTAAAACCTTTGGATAAACTGAGATACATGAAGTCACACCAAAGTGAAATAGAAATATAGATTTTTAGCTTTTAGTAGAAATATATGCTAAGTGCCTTAAACATTGAAAAGCTGCAGCAAAGAGACCTTAAACACAGTTTTTACTGCAGCAGTGTTACCTTTTCACAGAATTTCTCTACTTTAGACAAAACATAGATGGAACTATACTGTTCACATTTTTTAGACAGAGTGTTCACATAAACAATAAGAACTGATAGAAGCAATATACGCAAATCTGTGTAATACCTATGTAAGACTTGTGTAAGATTTACGACTGTTAGAATTAGACCAGGATAGGTTAAGAAAAGAAAAACTAGAATCGTGTATTAATTCTATTGGTTAATTCATAAATATAATGAGCACTTCTGTAAGTTTGGGGAACAAGAAGAAGAAGAAGAAGAAACTGTTTACTACTTGCTGTTAGCCGCCTGCTGCTGCTGCTGCTGCTTGGCTCTATCATGTAACCCCTTCGAACTCTGCCTTCAGCAAACTACAAAACTACAAAATAAAGAACTTTAGCAGAAGGGCAGCTCTCTCTGCTCTTTCACCTTCGGCTGAAAGGGAGGGTGTCCCATCAAAAAGCTCAACAGAAGAGCAGGTGTTTTGTTGACATTTTAAGATCTGGATGATCTTTGAATTTGAAATTGTCTCTCAGTGCTATAGCCTGCTGACTGCCAAATTGCAGCACTGAGAAGCCTTTTAGCAAGCGAGGACAGTGCGGGCTGGGCTTTGGAAAGGCACTTGACTTGTTTTGACTGGTTTGAGTAGTCTGGAATCTAGTTCCATGTTTTGTTGAACCTGTATTACCTCCAGGTCAAAACAAGCACTATCTGTGCTAGGTAGCTGTTTATAGAGGTGTAACATCAGCTAAATTAGAGGACTTGGACTGCTCAGTCTAAGCTGAAGAACTGAGGCTCTTGACTCTTGGGATCAGTTTGAATGACCCAGTGGTTGAAGCTCCTTGCCAGGGAAGACACAGCTCCTTCTGTACAGCTTTGTTTGCTGAGATGTGAGAAAAGTCTTGCATTGCTACGGCCCGTGTTACTGCCTTTTTGTGAATGTACAGAAGAACTTCAGCCTTGAGGGACACTGATCTGACACCTTTCCAAAGCACAACACTGCTTGTTAAGGTGGAGCTGAGGCACCCAGGCCCCAGGCTAGAGCAGCTCTTTGCCAAGATGTTGGATCCATAATACACATACACCTTGGACTCACATGCTCAAAGCTAAGTGTGACGAAAAAACCTTTCAAGATGAAGGCTAAGGGTCAAGTGTTTAGCAGGCTCAGACATTTCTAACTCCAATCATTATTATACATAAACAAAACCTATAAATTCATCTGGGGGGATATTAACAGGGTAGTAATAATAGTAAGTCCATAGTTACAATAATAAATATTAGAGTAAAATCAAGTGTTTGGGAAGGACCACACCTTCTCATTGTTCCAAGCAGAAGCACAATATCCCTTGGATATAGGAGACAGTCTTTACACAAATTATTCTGTAACCAACTTCCACAAGGATCTAGTCGCTTACACTACCGCTTTTGATAGAAATTACTTCCTAAAAAAAAGAGTGGGCCACTTGTGATAGCCAGTATGAGGATACCTACTTTTCAGAGTTCTGGATCATAGCCCCATCCTGGCATACCTGTATTGGAGACAAGAGAGAGAGACACTCCTATGCATACCAGATGATGAATGGTGTGGTTGTTACCTCTCTTCATTTGCTGTCATCTAGAGATGATACATTAGTCAGAAAATGGAAAAGTTATTTGCAAACACTTTCAACACAAGTCCATATTTTCATATCTGCAACATCTAACATTAACTGTTGAGCAATGAATGAGTGAGAAGTACCAGAGTTATTCACATCTTCTTGGTGTAATTTCAGTGTCTTTTCTCCTGTCCATTTCAGGAGACAAACAGCTCGCTTGAAACTCAACATGTTGCATTGCCAATAAATTGCAACATAAAATGCTTTGATTTAGTGTCAGTTAAAATTCTTTTTAAAATAAAAGTGAATTGACACAGTGACTTTTATTTAGTAGTTCTTTTCCATAATTTCCTAAGTTTTTGCTTACAAAAACAGTGTAGAAAGGATATCCATTGTATGGATAAAATATTTGCCTAGTATTTGACTTTCTGTAAACTTTTAAGGGCAAAATTTTATGATTCAGAAAAGAAAAAATACTTAACAATTCCTGCACATATTTTACTGCTTTCAAAATTGTTGAGATAGAAACTTACAAAGGTATCAATTTTAATAGGTGTTAGAATAATATGCCATTTTCCAGCAGATGAATAATTATACTATTACACTTTTCTGCTTCATGAAGATTTCCCCTGACTTTGGTAGGAATTCTAAATGTGAAAGACATATAGGCTCAAGTCCTTGGTGTTGTTCTCAGTGCTGAACTAGTATCTGTTACAAGTGCAAAATTTCCAGCAGATGCCTCTCACTATGTCATTGAACTTTAGTAGTCTCTCAGTTTGAGTTCAATGAGACCATTCAGGCTTTTAAAGGTAATGATAGTGATAGACGGGATGAAAACCAAATTTTTTCTAAAACATATATATAATGAAAAATATAACTTAAAGATTTACAGAATGAAATTATTTATTGGGATATTTAAGCAAGTAACCTGATATAAACAGACCCTTTAAGCAAATATTTTTTGTTCTCCTCCAAAGGCCAAGCATTGGGTTAGAAATCTAAATGCAAATAAAAGTAAACTCTAATTTTGAGAGAAGCTCAAGAAGAACAAAATTTATCAGTTATTCTGCACCACTAATTAGGTATTTCCTTTACTTTTTAAAAGTAAATTGTAATTTACCTAGGAAAAAAATGCATGGAATTCTAAGGATAATTCCAATATAATACCACAGAAATGTAAATAGGTGTAACAGAAGTGAGTAAAGAATTCAACAGAAAATGATCATGGTATCATTATGTTTTCAACCTGCCTATGTCATGTAATATAAAATTGGGTCTGAGATGATAGAAAAATCTGCAAGTTATCAAAAAAACCAATGGCAAAGACTTGTTTTTCAATTAAATGGCACCTTTTCCAAAATAAGGAAAGAAATACGATAATTTATATTCTGAATATATATGAGTTTCAAAATTATAAAGGCCTATTAAATACATATATATCCATTTAGTGCTTGTGAATTTAATACAAGGGCATAATGGATGTTGGGATGGCACATCTTTGAAGCTGATGCAACTGGTTACTGACCTTCACAGGCTCTCCTCCTACAAGTTCTGGAGCAGTGATGCTTTTATCTGGAGCAATGGGAGAGAAAGGAAGTCACAGCCAAAAACACAGCTCACCCAGAAATTAAAACTGGGCAAAGTGGGCAGGAAGATACCATTGTATACTGGGTGTTTCTGGAAGCAGAGGCCAGCTGTGTTCAAGGCCAGGTTGAATGGAGCTCTGAGCAACCTGGTCTAGTGAAAGGTGTCCCTGCTCATAGCAAGGGGGTTGGAACTAAAGGATCATTGAAGTCCCTTCCAACCCAAGTTATTCTATGTTTCTGTGATCTGCAAAAGAGAAACAGTCAGAACATCAAGCAGAGAGCAAAAGCAGGGAACAGTGGACCTGGCAGAAGAAAAAAAATAATGGCTAGAGGAAGTTTTGGAAATGCAAACAATGGAAACACCCAATTTTAGTCTGAGCTGGAAATCAGGCCTTTGCTCTCTGCAGAGAAAAGGTTTGCATCAAGGAAATGTCATAACCCATTCACCACCAATTTTCCTTCCTATAAGGAAAGAAAAGTCGCAAGATTAGAGATGTTTTTCAAGGCAAACAATTATTTTGTTTTTTTAAATACTTCTTTCCTGGTTTGGGAACTTTTTCATTTATTCCCACTTGCTTAACTTAAAGTAGCCATTTACTTGATTGCTGTTTGTGAGCTCCATTTTGGCCTGGTTTTCCACACTCAGGTAGGATATGACCAGAAGACTCTGCTGCTTTGATTAAAACACTGACATCTGCAATCTGACCATATATTATTTTGACTCCTCCAGCTTTTGCAGAGTATAACTCAAAGTATGAAATCATCATTTGAATTAAAATGTGGGTAAGTCCACAGAGCAGCTGTGACTGAAGGAAAGTCCAGGGGGTGAGACTGAGCTGTACAGGGGGGTTCCCCTGTTCAGGAACACCTGCAGCAGCCCTGAGTCTTGTCAGGATCTGGAAGGCCTCAGCAGCCAACTGATGCCTTAGGTTTTAGCTTTTATATTTTGTAACTTCTGTATTCTCTGTATTCCTAGTGTGTAACTTTGAACTGTCTTGCAGCCTGTTAGCGGCTGTTCTCTCATGCTAAGATAGACATAACAAAGCCTCTCCAGGTTTGCTCTTCAAGGACACTCAGACTGTCCTAGGCCCAAAATGTGTAAACCAGCATCTTGAGAAGGGGGGCAAGTTGGGGGGGCGGTTACCTTATTAGCTAAAGTTTAATTGGCGAATTTATGCTGATATGCAAATGGACCAAACCCGTAACAGTGGAAAGAACTCGTGATTTGTCGTCCATCTTGGGGTCCATTCTGGAAATAGCTTCTGGCTCCCCAGGGTGTACCTTTGAAGGCCTTTTAAATAAATATCACCTTTATTCCCTTACCCTGTCTAGTCTCTGTTTCCAGGTTGGCCTTTTTAGGCATCACAACCAGGTGACTAAGGGGTGGTGCCAGGAGCAACCATGGGAGATTTAAATGGTTCCAGGGCCCATGAGCAACATGGAGTGTGGCACATCAGTTTGCACAGCAGTTCACACAGGAAGGGCTCCTCTCCAACCATTCAGGTGGAGCCAATAGAGGCAGCAAATGGAGTGAGTATCTGGCAAGAAGAGCAGAGAGCCTTTTAGCCCCAGTGTTATTAGCATAGTAGTTTAGGCTTCCTTAGTTGTGGTGTTGGCACACCGTCAAGCTCGATCTCCTGTAGCAAGGGTCACTGACCCAGCCACGTCAGAGGCCTCCAGTCAGCCAGACCTGCTGATGGTAGATCTAGCTCTCCAGGTCACAGGCTGTCAGGAGTGCCTGATGCTTCTTTGCGAGGTTGGGATGACGAAGAGTTATTTTGCAGAAGGTGTGCTGTGTTTGAGGAGCTGTGTTGCCAGGTGAAGGAGCTACAGAAAGAAGTGAACAGGCTATGCAATATTGGCGTGAACTAGCAAAAGAGATACCAATTATTTTCAGCAACGCTACAGTCTCAGACTCCAAGGAGTCTTGAACCCCTGTTGTGGTGAAGAAGCAGATGGACTCGGAACCCTGCAGGGTAATTAGCCAAAGGACCGTTAGCCAAGGCTCTGTTAAAGATGAAGGCTGGAGGCACATCACGGCACGTACCAGGAAGAAGGTTCCTCCTTCTCTGGATTTGACAAGTAGGACTGGTACCTTTTACAACAGGTATGGGGCTCTGGATCTAGAGGGCCAAACAACAGATGAGGTGGGCGAAGATCCTTCTGGGATGGTGGAGCCTTCTAAACCAACACCACCTGCTCCCTGCATCAAGACCTCCTCTGTTAACAGGAAAAGAAGGGTATTTGTAATAGGAGACTCCCTTCTAAGGGGAGTGGAGGGTTCGATATGCAGACCAGACCCAACTCACAGGGAAGTCTGCTGTCTCCCAGGGGCTCGGATAAGGGACATTACTGGAAAATTCTCCAGTTTACTAAGGCCCTCTGATTACTATCCACTATTGATTGTTCCAACTGGCAGCAATGAAATAAAAAAGAGAAGTCTGAGGGCAATCAAAAGAGACTTCAGTAACAAGGTACACATGGCCTCAGTTTAAACTTAGCCTGTAACAAACCTGGAAAGTAACTGTGGGCATAGGCTGGCTGCATACCTATTTCCCACCTCCCCTCTTAAAGGATCTGTGCTTGCTTCACTCCTCCGGGAGAAATTGAGATAAAGTAACTTCTGAGGTCCGATTTTAGACCTGCCCGAGCTTAGTCTCTATCCACTCACTGGAACATTTAATTTAGCAAAACTATCTGTTTAGGATAGAGTCCAAAGTACAGATTCTACCCCATACTCCACCCAATTCCTCTAATCACAACACCTCCCATAGGTGTGCCCCACGCACAGGGAGTCACACATTTAGCAACCCCAACAGTTTTACACTTCAGGCTTTGACAGATTTGCAGCACAAGATCCCAATCTGAGTAACATAATGATGGGCCATTAGCCTATGCTCCAGGCCTGCCATGAGATCTCTGGTGCAAGAAGGTACATGCCCCATGAACAAGCTGAGCCTTGCTCATTAAATATCACAGGAATCATTCCAATTCCATTTACTTTGATATGGGCAATTGAAAACTGGTGATCAGGAGCTGATTCATGGGCAAATCAAGTCTTCGCCTCAAGAATGGGAGGGTCCCAGATAGGTGGAAGAAAACAGCTTCAGATTTCAATCTGCTGGCGAACTTTGAGATTCAAAAGGTTCTATATAAGCTTCAAATCAAGACATTCTCAAGGAGAAGAAGCAGTTAAGGTAATAAACACAGAGAATAATGGAAAAAAAAGAAGAAACATACAAGTCATCTTGAAGTACATCTGATTTGGTTTTTAAAAGTCAATCATAAAAAGTGCTGAGTAATATCAAGTACCTTTGACTTAACTGATTACACATTAACTCTGAACCACTGTCTGCTAAGCCAAGTTCTGGACTCTGCAGATACATTTCAAATTTACTGTGCTACAATGTTTTGCTTTTTGTTTTTCACAGTTAGGCTTAATTCAAATTATTAACTACAATAAAATATTCAAATCTTTTAAATAATATCTTAATGATGTGACTGATCAGCAAGACCACTAATACTATGCAATATCAGAGGAACAAGCAATGCAGTAAGTTAACGAAACCCAAAGAACACAAATTTAAAGGCATGGTTTAAAAAGCTGTAGCACCAATACATTGATAAACTGTGGTCCAGAAATGATAAATAAGAAAAAAAACTGGTTGTGCAGGAGTATAGTTAGCACCTTGGGAATCACTGTCAGCTCTAGTCTAACACAGCAGGATTTAGAAATCGTGTGACTGAGTCATATTATTCAAGTCACATTTTAAGTGTATGTGAGCTTTTCCTCCTTCAAACCTTATTTGTTAACTGCATTTCTTCTCAGTGTGAATGTTAAATCACAAACATGCATTTGGAACTGGTGCATATCTCTACTTTTTTACATAAAATGTGATTTTAGTTGATAATTACCCTGTGTTTTATTGCTAATTAACTTCTATGTATGCAGTAACTTAGCATTGCTCTTGAAACATTTTCTACTGCACTTTGATCTGATCAGCACTGTTCCACCTTTTTGCTCTTGCCAAGACAGCTCACGAAATTTTGAGTGTATTACTGATTTTATTCAGTCTCCTGTTTAAACACTTTTTATTTGCCATATGTATCTGACCTGTTTTGCAATGGCTAGCATTCAGGACATGAATGCTTACTCATTTTAGGGCAATACCCCAGTCACTGACTTTTTTTGGTTTGTGATCATGTATTTCCTGCTTTTCCCTGTGTGGGGTTTCAGAAATGTCTGTGGGTGGACTCACAGTTGTATGATCATCCTTGACAAACTTGATCATGATGACAAACTTGTCTGGATTTTACTGTCTCCTTTTTCACTGCTTCTATGTCTAACCATTGGCTCATATAATATTCTTACATCACAGTCCATCAATAACACAGTTTTTAATAGTTCTGGGATTTTTCATCTACAGTCTTCATCATTCATTCTCCTCACTTAGGTAACCGTGTACTCTTTAGACTTTCTCTTGAACTGTTTCTGTTTGCAAAACAGGATATTCACCCTACTGCTGATTCATCCTTATAATGGACAGGACTGTGAGAACTGAATCTTTTAAGTTTTCTTAACACACATTGCTTTTTCTCTCCTCCCCTCCCCTCTCCTATCTTCCAATTTGAGCTATAGCTATGTTCAGTACTCCAGAGAAATGAAAAATGTCCAGATGTTGTTTATATACATACACCTGCCAGCTAATGAGTTAATACATGATATTTGTTTTTATAATAGTACAAACACTCTTTAGTTGCCCCAAATATTTGCTGCTAGCAAAGACTGCAGTATTGCCAAGGCAAATTAAACTGAATTACAGCAATGAAAAATAAAAAGTACATTTTGAAGGTTACAAAGTCAGCTATCAGAAAGTTAAAAAATCCCAGAATTGTAGGCCTTTAATCAAGGTAAGTATAATGTAGTTACATTAATTTTTCACTATAACTTTGCCAAATTCTGAATATATAATCTTGTGCAGGGAATACAGTATTCTTCAAAATTTTGTTATGTTACTCAGAGCGTACAACTGACTACCTTACTATACTGAAAATATAAATCCTGTTTAGGGTACACCAGCATTAATATTTTCATGGTTGCTCATCAGTAGGGAAGTTAAATGCTGGGAGTTTTTTACGCTAAGAGTGCTCTACATGTTCAAAGGGCAAGCCATGAATACACCACTGTTTTTTATAGCTAGATACTATAGATATGTATTAGTTTTGATGGGCTTAGCACTTTGGCAAATCAGACCTAAGCTCTCAAATTGATCTGCAGAAAATGAGGTACAATGGTATAGAAATTATCCACATAAATGCATGGAATATAACTATCAAGGAGAATCTTTAGTTAATTTAGTCAGGACAGCCACTACTCCAGCAGTCATCCCCTTGCCTCACCAGGTTTCCATCTACAACAAAGAAGAAGCAGGAGTTCTCCAGTCTCTTTGACTGCATAATCTCGGTTTATCTGTAAAGCTCATTCCTAAATTACTTTGTTGTAGATATGTGTATAAATTAAAATCTTCTCATTAAAAACTCAGAGCAAAAATGTGAAAGTTCTTCCACATGGCATCTGTAACACAGCTCCCTTTTTATTTAACTCCCAGAATAGGATGTCTCACTTTTCCATAGTCCACATCTTAGATTGCCAGTCTATTTTCTTGCAAAGGTAAAGACTCTAAGGCTTCAGAATGAGCGGAATCAATGGCTTATCTGGTGGCATGCTAGCTATTCCTTCTTCTCCTTCAGTAAATGAGTTTTATGCCAGATTAGGAAGTAACCAGTTCTCACTGTGACCACATGATAGCTATAACAGAAGGGAAAAGATGGGGTTGCGTGACTTGTGGCACAGGTGGCAGTACAGAGAAACAGGACCATATCTGTTGAGGCTCTGCAGTTGTACAAAGCAAAATTGCAGCCAGGAAGATGCAGCATTTTCTGTTGGTCTCTTCTTATCTTGATTGCCTTGCCCATTGCTTTTATGTTTTCCTAGGGTCAATATTTGACCCAAATCCCTTTCTTCTTTCCCAGTGAGACTCAGCCTGCAAGCTGTAGGAACCATCTCAGAGGTTTTTTACCTAAGTCCTCTTGGCTTCTCCTCTCCCACACTGTCATTCCCACTCATTTCCAGTTCCACCTCTGTTCTTGGATTTTACTTTTGAGTCATATCACAGTTCCACATTTTTATGTCTACACTGAGGCAGCTGCCAGTCTGTCATATTTCTCCTCAAAATCTTTTTTATTCTTACTGTCATCTCCTTTCCTTTGGGTTCCAGATTTCATCTTGCCCATTCATCCTCAGTTTCCCCTCATATGTTCCTAATCCTCCCTTTTTCCCCTTCCTGGCTCCCATTCATGATCTCTTTGCCTATTCAGTTCCTGTCCTTGTCCCTGTAGAACTCTCAGCTTCTTTTTTTTTCTGATGAGTCTGTATATTGGTGTATGTAGCAAGTACGTGTTTGGCATGGCATTCCACATGATAGTGGGAAGTGGGATCAAGGCATTTGACATGCAGGGATGGATGAGTGGGACTGCTCAGCCATGTCAGTGTGGGATCTTGTTCAGAGCTCAGGCCGACTGGCTGTGATTGACACAGGAGGCCATGTGAGAGAGCCTGCAGTCCTGTGTTACAAAAGCATTAAATGCAGATTGGTATGTACTTGAAGGAGAGAACACAAAGTGAGAATCAAATTATTACTCTTGAATCAAGTGAGATTTAAGAGGTCTGTAAGCCTTTTCGTCCTACACTTAAATCACTGCATTTCCCTTTGCCTGTATTCTAGCAGGAAGGGAGACAGAGAGCAGGGAACAAAAAGGCTTTTAGTTTCGTTGCCCTGAATTCAGCCTGATCTCTATTAGCTCAGAGCTTCACTTCCAGAGAAAACAGCTGCTGAGCTAAGAGCTGGAAGCAGACCCAGTTCCAGTGGCATCTTCATGGCGTGAAGCCCCAAAGGTCCAGCAGGTCATTAGAGTATACAAAACCTCTTTTCTTGTGGGGCTTATAACCTAAATAAATTTGGACAGATTATCTTTGACACAGAGGTTAATTTGTTGACCCCATTTCAAAGTTGAATGCCACTGCCATTTCTCAAAGTCACTAAAAATGTTACCATGGCTATTTTTCTTTAGCATTGTTCACAAAAATACATGATTTTTTTTTTGGTTGAAACACATCATGCACACTTAAACTGAAGGCAAGAATGGCCTTGCAGTATTGCAACTGTAATGGTTATAGCAGATCAAAGCCATAAGCTGTTGAAAATAACCTTTGAATGAGTGCTGGGTGAGTGGAAAAGTAAGCCTTGTTCCCGCTGTTGCTTATGACACATATGTCACTGGTGTTTCAGTGGTAGAGAATCTGCTCTTGTCTAAGACTGGGAGTTTAAATCCTTGTGCACATGAAAGCTACCCAGCAGAACAGGCATTTGTCCATGTGCTGCATATAGCAAAATCACACTGTGATGTGTAAAATACTGTACAGATTGCAGTATATACTGTTCAAAGTTTATTTTGAGTCTTCTGCATTTTCATAAGACAAAAAAATATGATCTATATCATCTTACAACATTGGCAGTATGAAACATACACACAGTATGCATTTTGAACTGTAGCATATGTACAGAATGTTCACAATTTAAACAGGAGAAATGTAGCTGAGCATCTATCTATCTATCTATCTATCTATCTATCTATCCATCCATCCATCCATCCATCCATCCATCCATCTCTGTAGGCTTACTACCACGGTATTAGGAACCTCTCTGAAATCTTTCCAACTGAAAAGCCCTCCAAGCTTACCTTATGAATTCTCCATCCCTCCACCCAAACCTGTAAGTACTTGCAAATGCCTTCACCTCTCTCCAGCCTGCAATTGTTTCTAGAAGTTTTCTAATACCTACGAAGGACACTTGAAGAAACTCGTCAAGGAGCTGCTACTACTGTTGTGGAATAACAGCAGTTACACCCCACCAGCAAGAATGACAGCTGGACACAGCTGTATCCAGCTGGAGGATAACATTATCCATTTCCAAATATAACAGTATTTGCATTCTTTCTCCTCACTTATGGCCATGCTGCAGCAAGAGCTCTTTAAAGATCTCATGACAGCTTGAAAACTGAAAATGCCTCCAATTCTTAATAAACTACTTTTCCAACACGAGACCGTATCACTATAGACTAGGCTTGCACATTCTGAAAATTAAATAACTTCCTCTTTCCTGATAGAGCTACATTAAAGGGAACTGTTCAGCCTCACCCTCTTTCTCCAGTTAGTTCAGATGCCAATATCTATGGATACATCTATTATAATTTTAACTGGGTACGTTATGTGTAAATATCATCCAGCTGGATTTGCATTGACGTAATTCATACTATATATAAGACAGCAAATTTAAACACGTTTTAGCTTCTAGCTCTTTGAGATTCCTTCACTAGTTAAGAATTTAATCCATCCTCTTGGACTTTTTAAATGGTTGACACAGAACAGTACTCAGCATTCTTAGGGGACTTAGGACTTTTGAGGGTTTGTTCCCTGTCTTTCAAAGTGCTTGTGGTGTGGTTCAAAATGCTTTTTGGTGTGTTGGGTGGGCTTTTTTTTTTCATCTACAATTGACATGAGTAACTTTCAGCAAACATGAAAAGTGCAAACTAAAAAAGATTGTTGTAACCCTCTTTACACCCTTTGGCAGAACTACAGTGATCTTGGTGTTTTGACGTTTTGATTATGGATGAGGGCTTATTCTAGCTGCCACAGCTATTTAATTGTATGTGGACAGTTCTTTCTCACCAAATTGAACTGAAACACTAAATTTTCACAGCAGAGGTCACTTGTAAAATGAGTAATATTTTACTGTGTAATGTCTTACAGTGCAATGCTTTTCAGTTCTGAATTGCTCCTTTTCCATGAATTTACAGGACTAGTAGCTAAGAAACCCCTTGGGATTTCCAAGCTGGGGATTTCAAATACAGTTACCTGCAAAAAATTCTAAAGAACTACAAGTGAAGCATCAGTTTCTCTTATGGTTTCCCTCCATGCATCATATTGCATAATAAGGGTGTCTCATTTTTTGATCTCAGGAGGGATAGACAGCTGATGATTTTAAGCAATGTTGCTCAGATTTGGGTCATTTTTAATGTGAGACACACTAATTAGATTTTCCCTGATTAATACAATGGCATTTTTTAAGTATTTCACAACAACTAAAAGGAATGTCTGAGGAAGAAGACACACAGCTCTGATGACTGCAAACCCTCAGATATGCCTCAGGCTCTTAAAAATAACGAAATCTGCTAAAGTCAGGAAGGTTTTTAGTTAACCGGCTTTTTTATCTGCTGAGATTCATTTGGGACTGCACAATTCTGAAAAAACTTAAAACAGGACAAGTCAGAAGACCGGTGTTCTACAATTTGTTTCCAAGATGAAAGGAATATATAAACCACCAAACACTATGAAACACACAACGTATGATACTGCACGTGGCCGAAAATGAGCATGAACTTGTCTGTCAGCATTCAACCGAACCACAGTTCCAAAACCTGAAGGATCTTACTCCATGTCTCAGTGTGAATTCACATTGAAGAGTATCTTACGTCACAGCAACATTTGAGTGTACCTTGTACCAAATGGCAGGGGAGCTGCAAGGTACTGCTGCTGCCCTGGTATTTCGTTAGTCCCTGCCTTGCCACGAAGTATTAAACTCCCTGGACCTCTTTGCCACTCCACCTCATCCCACTTCCTCACGCTGGGGATGTTCCCATTGCCTCAGTTTTTTGTCTCTCATCTCCTCCTCTCCTCCATAACACACCAGAGGAGCTGGCACAGTGGGAGGACTGGACCCAGTTTCTTCTCATACAGCACAACGTTAAGAACCAACCCCCGCTATTTGTATCTCATTTATCATACCTCAGATTAAGTTTTATGAAGCTGTGGAATATTGTCTTGCTTTCTAAGGGAACACATATCGGGTGTCTGTATCAAAACCAAGCGGAGGTCAAAGGGCTACCAGAGCTGCTACCTGTCCGAGTCTGGCACCGTTCGCACTGGGGACACGCCACCGCCACGCCGCCACCCGAGGCCACGTCCGCGGGGCACCGAGACCCTCCCGGGTTGCCGTGACGGCTGAAAGTGATTGAAGGGCAGGGAGCACTGAGATTCCCCCCATCCTTCCCGGGTCTCCGTCGTGGGACCTTTCCACCGCATCGGAGCCTTTTACCGGCAAGCCGAAGGCCGAGGCTCCCTTTGGCCGCCGCCGGGAGGCCCGGGGGGGGGCGGGCGGGCGCGACCCTCCC
>VXAZ01002124.1:177249-211565 GCA_013399875.1 Gymnorhina tibicen | reverse complement strand
CGGGGGCCGCGGGCGGCAGCTGCGCCCCCGGGGGCGAGGGAGAGCCGGGGGTGTGCGACGGGGGGCGGCGGCTCCTCTCCACCGCGGGCGGGGGCGGCCGCTGGCACGTGGGATTCTGGCTTCGCCTCCCATGGGTGCGTGGAATCCCGTGCTCCAAGAGGAGCTGTGGACGTAGCACATCCCCGGCATGTGTGAGCATACGCGACGCTGAGGTTTTCTGAGAACCTGACCGTGAGCTCTGCGCCCCATGCAGCAGGAGAGACCCAGAGCGGCCCGCGGCAGCTGTCCCGCGGAGCCCGAGGTGCGCTGGCCGTACCTGCAGCCGCTGCCGCCGCGGGGTTGCGACATCGGCCCTCGCTGCCCTTCTCTTTGTGCCGAGTAGCTCGGGTCCTGGACATTCTAGTGACTTCAGTTAGGGTCTCTTACGCTGTTGTCTTTAGTTTCTTTCAAGTGTACGGTCTATAAACTCAAAGAAGCTACACACTTGTTTTGGGACACCTCAAGAAGAACTTGGAGGTTTTTTTGAGGGGAAAAGAAGCACTGGTACTATGCTTTCTGAATGCCTGTTACTTTATATGCCGACATTGTGCCAGGTATTTTTCACTTGATGAAGTGAAATGCTTGGCCACCTGAAGCCAGTACTTGATGCTCTTCAGTATCTCTTCTGCAGCTGATGAATAAATGTGTGTAAAGGCTGACGGAGGAGGAGTGAAGAGGGGGAGGGATCAGTATTCACTGGATTGTTTGCTTATTTTTAATTCATAAAATGAGATGTGTAGAAAATAATAGATTTAATTCTGAATAGTAAACCATTACTTTTCTAGTAATTTTAAGTTATTTTTGGAAGATGTAGACAAGCAAATGCAAAAAATAAAGTGCACTACTAGGTTCTAAAAAAAGTTAGGAAGGCAGTCTGGCAATTTTTAGACCAATACCCCTAACTTTGGGACCTTGTATAGAATGAATTGCAAAACAGTGAAAATTTGTGTTGTGATCCCAGAAGGCATCTGTAAACAGAGATGGGTTATTTCCATGGTGTTTAGTTTGGAACCATTATTATACATGATTTGACTTAGAGAGCCTAATCCATTCCTTAAGTGAGACATCCATCCCATCCATCCCAATGTTTGAGTGGGGTCATCCCATAACACAGACTACTTGACAGAGTAGTCTGCAATGCAGCTTCATGGTTTAGCTCAGTTTATGAAATGGAGAGCTGCTGTTTGACAGGTCACTCCTCCTCATCATCATCTGTGTTGCTTATCTGACCCTCTGTGAGCTTGTTCTGGGAGTTAAACACATAAAAACTATTAATTTTTTGGATAGGTTTAGTTTGCTGCCAGTCTAGCTCCCTAAAGAACATCAGCGTAGAAAACAAAAGGGGAGCAGGAAGGCAAATGGGATTGGGTGCCAGGCAAATGGGATTGGGTGTCTTTTTAAGGCTAGGAGATACTATACTGGCTCAGCTATATTATAAAACTGTGCCTGTCAGTGGTTTAAATTCTAGTACTATTGTAAAAGATAGAATTTTTGAAAATGGAAACAGGCTTGTTTCCAAGGCTCTTGCTTGTAAAGTTTTAAGCCAGATGTGAGTGGTAGGGAAAAAGGATCAAAGGACCCATCTTGAATTATTTTTGTACCCCTTATGGCTGTAGAGTTTTTTAAGTGCACTCTTTAGAGTCTACAGCAAAATGGTTTGGATGTTTGTGTCACAGCAGAATGATGTTATACAGAAGACCTCACAAGAAGGCACACTGTCTTGCCCCCAAAACCAAACTGCTGTTTGATTAATTAACTACTTGAAAGCCTGTGCTGTTTCTCAAAGAAGTGTGCAAAGCACTAGCGAGCAAGAAACTGCAAATAACAAATGGTAAAACGCATCAACCTCTGTGTGGTACAGCCCTCAGTATAAGGTGCTGGTGTTGAGGTACTATCCTGCTGCAGTAAAATATGCAATTAATTCTTTTAGCATAAAGAAAGAAAAGAAATTATGCATGATCTGTGGAGGTGCCTAGCAGCAGCCTGGTGATGTTCAACAGCCATTTCTGATCTGTGGGAAGAAAAGGGTGCAGTGGATTAAAAAATGGGGTTACAGCTTAGTTCAAGCTTCTCAGATTTGGTGCAAGTCTGTGATCTCCCCTTGCTTATCTAACCTGAACAGTTTATCTATCCCCATGTGTCCCCCACTTGTCAGATTTCTTCTTTCCCTTTCTTCTGTTTGAATCTAACAAACCCTGTAGCAGGTGGGCTACCCCCTACCCTTCCTCAGGAATCCACTGTAAACGCTTGGGAACCTGTTGACATAGGGAGTGTTGGCAAATTACTGCATAAATAAATGCCAAAGTCAAGGCTATATTCCTGTCATGGATCACACCCATTCGGACAGAATCACCTACAATGTGGAGCTTGCCTATGCTAGAAAAAGTGTTTCTACTTCAGGTATGCCTGTGCTTTTATATAAGTTAATATGTTGCCTTAATGTTGGTATGCTTGTAGCAGTGTGCAAACTCTGTATAAGGGGATTGTTGTGTTTAAGGCACCAAGATAAGCTTTACCAGAATAATCAAATTGGACATCTTAAGCACAGCCCTGCATGGATTCCATCAGGATCGCTACAGTAGGCAAGTGTGTGTATATATAAATGAAGAGCTTAAGTAACTAAATAAACACCACTAACTCCCACTTCAGAGTTCCGTATGTTTGTTTTGCTGAGGGATATGTCTGTCCTGCTTGACTGAGGCAAAGCATAACCACCTTTGTGGCTCTTGAGAGTTACACATCTAGGAGCATAATGAGGGTTTGTATATGGAGAAGAGAACTCCCTAAATCCATCACTGGTACTCTTAAGCAGATGTTACAGGATTTCACCTTTTTTGGTGTGAGGTGCTTCCCCTCTGTTTCCTCTCAGGCTGAGGTGCTCTTTACTGGAGAAAAGGTGTTGTATTGACTTAATCTGCCATTCCCTTTTTCTGTAATGCAGTTGATGTAACCTGGCGTTACAAGATTTGAGGGTGAATTCAGTACCAGTTTTCTTAGAGATAGGGTAGAAAGGAAGAGGAATTTCCTTTTGTACAAATGCTTATCATTTGAGTGCTTGTAGCAGTAATAACACAAAGGAAACTAATTGGAGTCTTTGCCAGGTTTTGTATCACAGATGGTGAAGAAACAGAAGTAGAACAAAAGTTTCTGTAATCACAGAAAAAAATAATTTGAGTTAAACTCAATGTCAAATGAGTCTCAGTGCCTTCTGCATGCTAAGAGAGATCTCCCTCTTACTGGTTAATGAAGAAAAGCCTATCTAGGCTGTTTGTTGGGGAACATATTTTCTCCAGAGAGCACTTCCTTTTTCCTGCTGCACAAAAGTGTTTCTGCTGTGGCAAAACTTGATGATTTCCTAGCCTGGAAGTACAGATTATTCTCTTTTGCCTTTATAAAACGTCTTACGTCAGCCCCAGCTTTATGTGGTTTTCTTTTGGTGTTTTCAAACTGTTTTTCCACTAGCTGTACACAGTCTCATGGAGCAGGAGGTGAAATGTCAGGTGAAGCTGACTCCCATTTGTCTTCCAGCAGTGGTGCTGCCCAAGTCAGGGAAGGGCCCTCAAGATCCCCAGGGGCCGTCTTCTGCTAGCTTCCATAGGTGTAGTACTATTCCACCTTTTCTTGCTCAAACTGATGCGTATTTTTGGCTGCTAGTGTTCATTGCATGTCCATGACTGAAAATGGTCACCAATAGTAACCAACCATTTGTGGAAAAGGCTGGGGTGTTTTCTGACTCCTTCTTTGAAGAGCAGATGCTGCAAATTACTGGGAAGAAGAAGAGGCTCAGGCTGACCACATATTAAAACCACTGCCTTAGGGGAAGGGGACAGTGGAGAAAATTGGAACAAAGATTTTTGTGTCCCTATTTATCTATTGGAATTGAATCCTTCTCCTAAGGTTTGCATCCCAAAGTTTTCCAGATAAAGAAGATACAGACCAAACCTGGAAACACTCATTAGAGGTTTGTAACTGCTTGGAAAGTTAACACACATCTGATGTCAGCTGCATTAATGACAGGGTTTGTAAAAATTATTCCCTCGGCAATTCTGTTGCTTTAACATGAAAGAAGGTAGATTTACATTACATAGCAGGAAGCAATTCCTTATGGTGAGGGTGATGAGACACTGGAAGAGGTTTTCCAGAGAAGCTGTGGCTGCCCCATCCCTCGAAGCATTCAAGGCCAGGTTGGATGGGGTTTTGAGCCACCTGGTCTAGTGGAAGGTGGCCCAGCCCATGGCAGGGATTTGGAACTAGATGATCTTTACGGTCCATTCTAACCCAAACCATTCCATGATTCTGTAGGTTTGTAGGATTGGTATTTTAATTATTAGGAGTGGTGTTCACAGTCAGGATTGCTTGTGAGGAATGATATGATACGTGGCACATGTTGTGGGTTTTGCTTTACAGCAGTATAGGACTTTCTGTGCTGCATTAAATGGGACATGTACTTTCTAATATATTATTTCTATCCAGTTCCTAATGCATCAGAACATGGTATTAAAAAACCCCCAAACTTAAACAGTATGATTGTAGATTGAAGTCAACAGAATTGCTTGATACATTTCTCAGAAAGGTTTTTGCTGTGACCTGAGTTACGGATTTAAAGCCTTGCTGAAGCAAACTGACTTTCATTTTTCCCTTTTATTCTATATTTTAAAATATCTCTGATCTATACAATTACGTTCATCTAAGATACTTTTCCCCAAAATTGCTCTCTTGAACCCAGACAGATATTGTTGAGAAGAATATAGATTTTGTCTTTGCCTTCAAGAACATCTTATCCTTCTCTGTGACAAGCTGTGAGCTTGCTAACAGCTCTCTTACCAAGTGAATTGTAGTTCACAAGATGTCATCAGCCTGTCTTTTTTACCACTTCTGCTAATTTAGGCAATATGTTAAGGTAGTTTTCAGTTGGAGGGAACATCAGGAAGGACAGATAGAAGGATACCAGAAAAATCTGGCCTCTTCCTTCTTACCTTGGCTTTCTACAGAGGCCTTTTTCTCCATCCTTTTGATTGGAGCTCCAGGGAGTGCATGTGTTTTCATGACCTCCTTTTGTTTACTGTCATTGTCCGCTCTTACTCCACTCTGAAAAGGACTGAAGACTGAAACTGTTTAAGGCAGAAAAGTAACAGTTCTGTTTCTTAAGTAGCCTTAGAAAACCTTTCTTTCTCACCATCACACTTGGGTTTTCTGTCAACTGTTCACTGCTGTGCCAAGATGTGGTGGAAGCTTATTTCTTTGCTTGCTTCTACTGGTCAGAACTTAAGTGAAGGTAGAATAAAATGAAGTCAGCAAAACCAGAACCTTCTGCAGGTGTACAAGTCTCCATTCACAGGCTTTTGGTTTTTCTTATGGCTGTAATAGAGCTGGAGAGCCATTACATCATGGGTCTTGCACGGTAGTGAGTTTCAAGATAAGTTTTTCTTTCTCTTTTTTTTCCTTTTTTCAGTGAGTGCTGCTTCTTATTCTTCTGATGTGTAGCCTGGGTGTCATGTATGTTTTGAGTTCCACTTCCTACCAAAGCTTTGAAGATGACAGTAAAGATGAGACCTCTTTTAGAAGATAATGAACCTTCCCAATAATCTGATTTACAGTATTCTTTGCTTAAGGTACACTGCCACCTAGCAACAGTTTCCCTTCCCTCCCAGTTTTCTTGACCTACTTTGTTGGGGGTTGTTCAGCTTTATAGTTTATACCTGGTCTGGTCTTGATCAGCATCCAGAACCCATCAGTAGATGCCATCCTGGTACATGCATGTGTGTGAGAGGTGGAGATATTTTTAGTGGCAATAAGAACTACTAGCTTCAGGTTTCTGACTAAAATACAATAGTTTATACTTTCATGGTGTTTTTTCCTCCCTGTATTTTTGTGGAAAGGGCCTGTAATTTTTTTTTTGTCTCTTGGAGTTATTGATTTTCCTTTCTTCTGTTCTTTATTCTATGGAGCAAATAAAATTAAAGGGTGAGAATTAAAGGGAATTGTTTTCAGCTGTTTTTATTATTCCAGTGCAACATGAAACATGGAGTGTCCATCTAGAGCACTGTACGCAAGTGCACAGAGTTTACAGAAAGTTCTGAACAATTAACCCCTCTGCTCCTCTTCCAAGCTGATAGTCCCAAAGATATGAATGAGGACAACCCAAGTGAATACAGAGTGCTTCAAAAATTATATTCATGCTTACCAGTATATTTAGAGGAGGAAAGCAAGCTGGTTGGCAAATCTTAGCTGAAACGTTACAAATAAAGGCTGATGTGAAGGAAGACAAAAAGGAGCAAATCTTAATCCTGGTGTCCCCTTACATGAGCTATGAACTACTTCTCCTTTAAGCATGATGGCGAAACTTGCCCCCCTGATGTGTTTTAATAATTCGTGATATAACTAGAGAGCTGCATCATCAGGCAACTGCAGGACTTCCTGGAGTCTCCTCTCACAAAACTACCTGGATCTTAGCTCCCCTAGCGAGGAGTGACTTCACTGGGATGCAGGGACTTCGCTAAGTCCCAGGCTTGCAGTCTTGCTTGTGGACTCCCCCTCAGTTCCCCTACTGTAAATTGGAGGTCAGTGTGCTCTCCTGATTTACAGATAACACAGACAAATGCTTCACTGGGCACTCAGAGAGTTATCAGAGATGCTGAAAAGAACTCTTCCATGATATAACTGCTCAACATGTGCTGAGGAACTGTTGCCTGTGCATCCCTTTCTCCTATAAGCTGAAATACAAATTCTAGGTATTGTATTTTTGCAATATTCAGCTAAGCTGTTGGATTGTGCCAGCCACTTTAGTGTTTTGCTCAGTTATGAGAAGTACGGTCCCATATACAATTGTTTGGGTTTGTTTTTTTTTTCTTTTTTCCCAGTCAAGTGTTTTGATTAAGAAGTTGGGCAGGGCTTGTTTAGATAAAGTGATATAACTGTTCTTAGCACTCCATCTAGTCACTTATTTAACTTAGTGCATCGTAATGCCAGAAAGTGGGGGAAATATAGAAGCTAAAAGAAACAGCATAAGTGCAATGTTAATACACTATATGAAGTTAAGGAAAATCTCACTGTTAAGTTGGCAGTCTTTTTCTCTTTTATCCAAGTTTTATAGATCTCCTTGGTAGTGGAGCCAGGCTTGGAACACATTTTCCTGACTTGTAGTTTTGTGCTTTAACTTGCTGCGTTTTCTTTCCAAGACACTTAACATACATGTATGACATTATAGCTGTCTGGTAAACTAACTTTTTCAACCAGGAGGCAGATTTTGAATTCTGATTTAAAACTTCAGTAGTGTTCTTTTTCTTTCCCCACCGTTTACTGATCCTTCTACAAGAAGCATGTAGGATTTTAGGCTAATATCCATTTGCATGCCGTCTGGGAGAATTTTGGCTGACTGAGAGTCCCATAAAACAAAAAGTTTCCTCTTTACAAACCACATGGATCTTGGCTGTAGATATTCAGTCCCTTTCTCCACAAACTGTTTTTAATGGTGCCAGATTCTTCTGTTTCTTCTCCTTGTTTGGCACATGTCAGGAAAAAAAAATCTTGGCTCTTGTATAGAACATATCTTGTTTCCTCTTAACTGCTCGTACTTTCTATTCGTAATTCAAATCAGCACAAAAATGCTATGGTTGTGCTTCTTGTGATTTAATCTTGTAGTTTCTTAAGCAATATTCCAGTGTTCTTAAAAAAATAATGCTCTCTCATACTGTAGGCCTAGTGGTAGTAGGTTCTAGCCGAATGCAGTGGAAGCGTTCCTGTTGATTTTGGAGAATATGCATGGAGTCCTGGCAGAGTGGCCTGCTCAAGCCCTGTGGAGGCACATGAAGAAAGAACATTTGCCAAATGAAGCTAAAAGGGGGTGTTAGAGGATACCCTCTCCACCATACAGCTGCGCCTTTCTGACACTGCAGTGAAAACCTGGACTGTAACGCTGCTCTTTGTACACTCATGTCCATAATGGGCGGTTGAAGAAATGTCTCCTTCCTGGCCCATGGCATCTGTCAGAGAGCCTGTGCATGTTTGTCACAAGCTACCCATTTTGCTTGCTGACAGCCTTACTCTGTACCCTTCCAGCTTTTATTTCTATGAGTCAGTGTGCTTCTGATGGCTAGGGCAGAGTGCAGCACTGCTGAGTATGGTTGTCTGATTTATTGTGACTCCCCCAAAAATTCAGCAAACTGCTTAATGGCCTGCTCTTTCCTTAACCCATTGTCTTGGTTCTCATAAGACCGTTCCCCAGATTTCTCTTGAGTGGTCATTACAAATTTTTATGTAACTTGCCTTGTCTAAAAAGATTTGAACAAAAGTAAAAATTTTTGAATGATATGTTGAAAAAATTATCATAGAAAATTGCCACATTTCATTACTTTTTAAAGTGATATAGTATTTAGAAAAAAATTACGGTCTCATTTCAGCATGATGTGAGAACACGGAAGTTTTGCAATTATTAGCTCTGGCAGCTCTGTTTATTTAAAAAAAAAAACCAAAAAAAGGAACCTATATATTCCTCAACATGAGAAAACTATTGCTGTTAAAACACAGTGGACAGAACTGATGAAGAAGTCAATTTTTCAGTCTTTTTGTATTCTTTCTTTCTCTATGTATGCATGCCAGCAGAAGGGTGGGTCTGCCCCTTTGTCACAGAGTAGTCTCTGAAGGCTTCAGAGAGATGGTCTCCAGCTTTCTAATAGCGCCCTAAGGAAAACCAAAAAATATTTTTAGAAACTCCCATTTATCAGGTTAACAAAAAGCAGGATGCTTACAAAAGAAGGACAGTTCCTCAGAGAAAATTTGAGTGACTTCCGTTGCTGGTCCACTCACCTGATTACAGTAGTTTTTGGTCATCACATCCCTAGCTGGAAAGTACTGCTCTGTGTTTTCCTCTTCAGTGCTGGCATGGTTTTTCAGGTTACAATAGCTCATCTTCAGAGCTTCTGGTGTGAGATAGATCATAGCCATGCTAATTCTCTCCGGCTGGTTTTTCAGCATGAGAAGCTTTGGTAGTCACATTTGGGATGCTTCTCTGAAAATAGCTCAAACAGTGGATTGATGACAAGGCATAATTTTTTCCTTCAGTTGTTCAGGAACTGATCTGCAATATTTACTCAGCTCAGACTTATACTTCATTAAGACAGAAAAATGTCCATGGAAGATTTACTTTTGTTTTGGTAGGTACCAGTATTTGTAAAATGCTTCGAGTGCATTATGTGTTTCCTCCATATCCCTCTCAAAAACTTCTGTTAATCTGTTGGAGTGGATTTTTTTATGTTTTTATAAGATTTTAAGATGACTAGGTTAGTTTCAGCATAACTGTTTTGCTTAAATAGCAAATTTCCTAGACCTACAGCTGAGGGTGAGGCGTTGCCAGAGCCTGCGCTGCAATGTTCATCTGCGATTCCTGTTTAAAAAGTAGCAGCTGTGTAGCTGTATGAGAAGTGAAAATGTCTCTCAGTTCAGGAGTCATCCAAGAACCAATTGTAAAACATGATGAACCCACTGAATTGTTATTTGGGAGGAAAAATGAAAGTACTGTGAGAGCTGGCTTGTATGTGGTGCTCTTTTTAACCTTAAGTGCATGCCTGGAAGATTGTGATTCAACAGCAGTAGGACTTAGGTGTGTGTATCTGACGATGAAATGGAGCCCAGAGTGCATGACTACTTACACAGAAGATGTTTAGGCCTCTCAGTGACAGTTGCCATCACAGTACCCATGACTGATGGTTATTCATTTCTAGGCCCCGGAACAAGGGCAATGGGCTGGGTCAGAGCCTGGGCTCCTTCTGAAGACCAAATGAGGGAAACTTGAAGTTTGTGTCCTAGCAGCTTGCACATAATAATCTTTAAAGCCAGGTTAAATTATCTGTCACCATTAAGGCGCGACACAGAATTGTTCACAGCAGGACTGGAGAGGTTCCCCCTGTATGTCAGTGTTCAGTGGCTTGGGAAACAGCTGCTTGCGCAGTGTCTGGTTTTGTGGTTGAACAGACAGCTCAATTTCTGGCATTGCTGCTTTCAGATACAAAAATTATAATCAAGCTTCGAAGAAATCTTGCATATGTGAATGAGTCAGAATTATTTTTTCTTCTATAAGCTGTTTAGTTTCTTGCATGTTATGTAGTGAAAACAGTGCTAGATTCTACTTGGTATTACCACGTTATGAGTGAAGGGATTTTTTTCATAACCTTTGGACTTCCTCAGATAGAACCACATCAGCTATAATAAATTTAGAGCCTTAAAAACCTGTTGTTATGAAGACTTTAAAATAAAACTGTGCGGGCTGTGTCTGTTCAGTGGTAAGAAGCTAAAATAAGACAATGCTGAGATCTGTTGGGCTCAAAAGAAAGTTTAGGTTTCCTGCCTTCGTGATCTCCTTTCCAGAAGGAAACCTTTGTGTTTCTCTCTCAGAAACCCAAGTCCAATAAAGCACAGTTACTGTGACCCATCCAGTCTTACCTCCCACATAGTGTAGTCCTTTGCATAATGTGTCCTGCATTAGCTATATTTAATAGTGTTTGAACACAACTGTGCATGGAAGGATGTCCTGCCTTTGGTTTATTTTTTACTTTGAGGGATGTTCTTACCATTCTGTTTTCACTTTTAGAAAAAAGGGTGAATTCAGTATCATTAGTGGATGTATATGTCCTTTTAAACATTGAAAAGATTTAAATAAAAGTTATGAAAGATGTCCTAAGATGTCGTCCAGTACAAACAAACAAGGTCATCTCTTGTTCAAAGTATTAAATACTGCTGTTGCAAATAAATACCTGCTTAAAGGCGTGGGCAAGCTCATCTGACACGTCTTTACTTATGGCTCAATGGCAATTTAGTATGGAAGCAAGTTGCTTCTTTGTGCTTTCTCCCCCACTGCCAAGAATGTTTGGGTGGACCAGTTTATGTGCGCTGCCTGCTGCTGCTCTACAGTCTCTGCATTGCCTGCTTGCTTCATTGCTTTGGTAAAAAGATCAGCCAGTTCTCTTAACGGAGACTGTGAAAGCCAGAGATAATTCAGATGGGACCAGATGAACTGGTGCTTCATTTTTTTGCTTAGACATAAAGAAAATCTTGTTAGTTTTGTTTTGCACGCTATTTCAGCATATTTTGTTATTAATAAGATCTCTGAGACTATTGTTTAGGAGTCAAGCATATGTGTTATCTCATGCCTCCAAATTGTGTTGCAGCAGTTCCAGATGCACTGTTCTCAAATGCACTGTATACAATAGAAATGTGAGGTATAAAGCTGTTTAAACTGTAGTGGTACAGTTGGTTTCATCAAAGTGAAAGCCCAGGAAGGTTTTTCTTGTAATTTTTTTAGCTCAAGTATAATGAATATCAGATAGTTTCTGTTATTAGATCATGTGAAAAACCTCTTCCATATGTGCATATAGTTGCAACTTTCTAGGTAATTAGTGGTGTTAGAAATGTCCTACAGAGATATGGTTTTGTCCCTTGGTCATTGTATTGAAGAGTGCACACCTGGCTCAGTTCTCAGTGAATGATTGCAGTGTTGGAGATGACTGGAAGATGGAAATCCCCATGTGTGCTGTGATGGTGGTGGCTTCCGAAGTGAATGCTGTCCTAGGATTCCCACATGTGTAGGGCATTTTCAGCCCCACAGCTTTTGTTCAGTGGTCAGGATCCAAGGCTCTTGGGTGACAGAGTCCCTGCTGTTACCACACATGACCATTTGTAGCTCTGGTATCCTATTTAGTCCCAGGTGCAGCGATCAGTTACATCTGCATCTTCAGCCCTGCTGTACCAGATCTTTCTTTTTGCTTTTTGTGGCACATATCAAATAATCTCCTTAAAGGCAGCAGGGTGCTGGAAAGTCTCTTCTGCTCATGGTAGTCAGTTAATTTCTCAAGATTGTGGAAGGATAGATCAGTTAATTGCCTGCTGAAGTATGAATTTTAGTGCAAGTCAGCATGGAATAAAATAGAATCATAGAACCATAGGATGGTTTGCGTTGGAATGGGCCTTAAAGATCATCTATTCCAACTCCCCTGCCACAGGCAGGGACACCTTTCACTAGACCAGGTTGTTCAAAGCCCCATCCAACCTGGCTTTGAATACTTCCAGGGATTGGCATCTTGCCTATCCTTGGGCAGTCTGTTTCAGTGGACATCTCTTTCATTTCCCACGGTTGGGTTGGCCAAAGCAGCTTCAATAAATAAGAGTTCACATGCTAAATTTCTCAAAACTACTCTGTATAGGGAGAGAACCAGCACAGTTGGATTGCATCATCATAAGGTAAGGTTCTTAGGCTCTTTTGCAATCTTTTCATAATCATTACAACCTGACTGCAGAGTTTGGCTGA
Organism: Gymnorhina tibicen; assembly: GCA_013399875.1. NCBI lineage: Eukaryota > Metazoa > Chordata > Aves > Passeriformes > Artamidae > Gymnorhina > Gymnorhina tibicen. The sequence goes on along the minus strand of VXAZ01002124.1, from coordinate 199,228 downwards.
TGCATAGCACTAGATTTACGTCATGAAAGGATAAAGTCTCTATTTATCATTCCTCACTTTTTCAGCAGGCTCTATGTTTTGTATCATCCATTTTGTTCAGCTAGATATTAGAGTACTTGTTTTGGTCTGATTTCTCAGTTCACTTTTTTTACTGTTCACAAAATTCATTCTGCTCTATAGTAATTGTCTTCATGAATTCTCATTGCTATGCTCAGTGGGTAAGCTGGGCTAACGAGACCCTTTTTTTTCATTTGAGTGAGTTTTGCTAATTGCTTTTATCACACTGGAACCTGTAAGGGGATTTTCTGTGGACAAAATGACAACAAAATATGAAGCACTTTTGTTGGTAAGTCGCCTGGCAATTCCTCATGGATCCTCAGCATAGCTGTCAGCAAACATGAGTGACTCCTTAATGCCCAGTGCCTCTAATTGCCCTCTATTTCCCTCTGTTTTCTTTGTTTGGGATTTCTCAGTTGGTGATACGAAACTTGAAAGCAGGTTGTGATGGAGTGTATCTCCAGTCAGCAGTAGAAAAGAATAGAAGAATGAAATTAGGATGGTCAACATGCATCAGGAAAAGAAATTTCATCCAGCCTCCTGTCCTGTCCTGTGGTTGTGGCTGATCCCTTGCCATCTCAGTTCATACTTGTGTTGTTACTTCTCTAACAGCTCAACTCATGCCAGGACCCTGTCACTTCTGCAGACCTAAGGGGCGAGGACTTCAACACTTACCCTTTACAAAGGCTCAGTGCTTTCCCAATTCCTGTTTGCACCCATCTTCTTCCCCAAGTCTTGCTTACTGTAATGAACATCAACCTAACCCAACATTCACCTACCCCAGAATCGTATTAATTATTTTCAGCACGAGGTTAGCATAAGGTTTTGTGAACTTCCTAAGAAGGTATAATTGAATCAATTTCAAGCCTCAGAAATGAGATGGCAGCTAGTAGTTGAAAGGAGACAGCCTGCGTGAGTCCTGGGTTGACCTGTGCTCTGGCTTTTGAAGAAAATTTACATTGAACCTAATGGAGTTTATTAAACAATAATTTTAATTATCAATGTTTACAGATTTCACTAGGTTTTTGTTAAATCAAGATATATGTGGATTATTTTTTTTTGGTCTTGCTTGACGTTTTCCCCTTGAACTCTATTGTAGTTTCTTCTTATCTTTGACTTTGTTGAGAGTAGCTTGAAAGCTTCTTGCCTTTTCTGCCACACCTGCCTTCTGCAGGACTCCTTGCTTCACCCAGGGAAAGGATTAGAGCCATCACCATTCTCTTCATTTATATAATTCTGTCATTGCCTTGACATCAGCGTAATCTTCTTGACTGGCTGATCAAACTGATTTTCAACAGTTTTAGACAGAGTAAAAAATTAGTGCATTTAAGTCTTCCTTGATTTTTCTGGCAGTTTCTCTGTCATTCAGTCTAGCAGTTTCTTTCTTTATCTCAAGTTCCTTTTGTTTTTTTCTGTGCTTCTTTCCTATAAAATATCTACTACAGCTGTAATTTTCTAACTTTTAGACCTTTAATTCTTCTAATCTCATGTCAAAGCAGTTAACAAGTGATAACAGACGCTTATCAGACTTTGTATTACTGCAGCGTTCAACACGAATTTTTGGCCTTACTTTAGACGTTTGAGATTTTCCATGAATTTCAGTAAGCCTGGGATTTTATTTTAGATATTTGCTCACAGCATAGATCTTCGATGGTAGCTGCATCTTTATCATACAGCCAAATGAAATCTCTTCTGTAAGTGCTGTGTGTAGATTTAGCATTTTTGTGGTTCACAGCACATCAGTAACAGCTGAAATACTATTGCAGCAAGAAAATCTGTTCAAAATCACAGCAAATCCTGCTGCTGTAGGCTTCTGAAAAGGGAGCAGTGCTCTGGTTTGCAGTCCTGTTTCTACCATGAAATGGCTTTGGATTTTGTTACAGAGGGAGGGTTTGCATTTTTACTTTGCAGGATGAAAATACGCAGTAGTTAAGGGTGCTTTTGGGAGAATTGCAGACTCTAGATCTCTCGGTGATATTTTAAAGACCAGCAAAGTTTTGCCAACCCGGCTGCATTAGATGGGCTTGTGATTTGTCCTCCCCACCACGGCTGTGCCTGCAGAAGCTCTCTGACAGTGGCAGCAGAACCGGGGCGTACGGGGGGTTGCCGTGGTAGCTCTTTCTGGTTGAGGAGCCACCTTAGATTGTCTGTTTGAGACATGTTTGCTCACATGGAATTTACTGATGATTAGGGCAGACCAGGCCCTACAGGAAGGGTGGAAACCTTAATGCTAAAGACATGCAGCCTGACCATGCACAAGTCCTTTGCTTTTGCTGGACTTCACTATCTCACCATCCTTACACATGGTGACTTAACTCACCGTATAAAGGATAATACTTGCGAGTTTAGTTGGGGTTCACAGAAGTTCCCTTGCATTCTGATTCACTGAATTGCTGACGTGATGGCTCTTTTTAAGTCTTTTAATAGCTTCTGGTTTTAGTGGGACTTGAGCTTCTAAGTGGAGCAGAAGCTCAAGTTTTTTGACAGATCAGCACTTTCATGCCGAGGCAAATGTGAATTTCTGGTTTGATGGTATGATACAGAATATAGAGCAGTATTTCCTCTCCTTAGTGCTACTAATTTCTGGGGGGAAAATGTGGTTCTAATGTTATACTTTGAACAGAATTTCAAAGTTCATAGAGGATGAGACTACTTCTTGTTGGTAACTGAGGTTACTCAAAAATAACACTTTCACTTCTGTCTACATACCCATGCTGGATGACAGCTTTCAAGGCTGGGGCTGGTTCTAGGTTTCCTTTTGTATGCAATGCCACATATGTTTGAATTTATGGATTGCATGGAATTGTAATGGCCACATGGCCCTGATCATGAAGCAACCTTTTTTCTTATTCCTAAAACTGTGAAACTGTGACTTGTTTCTCAAACTCCCTCCTGGGTCTGTAATGCTATCAGCTGCCTGTGGCTAGAGAGAGTTGGCATACTCACTTCTGCTAAACCCACCCCTTATTTTTCTTTCCATGAGCTGGCACGCTTGTGCTTAACCACATTGGCTAACGAGTCCGATCTGGTGTTTCCCAGTGGGATACTAACCTTTTAAAAGCAGTCTGAAGCTTGTTCCCCTTTCATGAAAAATATGAGGAGGTGTAATTCTATTGACTTACACAGAACAGAAGTACTCTGTTTGAGTCATTGAGAAGGCTGAAGCCTTTAGAGCCTTTTTGCAACTGTAAACAATAAGATGCACAGTCAAGGACGTCTGTCTTCCAACTGTGAACCAAGCAGATGTGAATTTTCTCTAATCATGATGATGAAACTAATAACGTAGTTGCTAAATGCCACAAAGTGGCATTTGAGCCACAAAGTGGCATTTGAGCCACAAAGATTTTCTGACATTGTGGCATTTTTTTGTTTGTTTTGGACATCTAGAAGCTAAGATAGAACTTCTTTAACAAAATCCATCCTGAGTTTGTGAGAGCTTCCCAGGAGCTCTTTGTGTAGCTTTCAACTGAACAGATTGTTACTATTGAATTCTGAAGAATTTCTTCTGGTCACTTTAGTACAATATAGTTCTTTCTAGTATGAACAAAATTCTGTGGGTAGTAAAAATAATGAGCTTTTTCTATTGTGAAATATGCCTCTGTGCACTTCTTCCAACAGAAACCATTCTACCCACAGAAACCAGCTGTGAGGGGAGAAGGAAGGTAGGCTGGCGGGAATCCCAGTGTACTCAGAGGATGAGTCACAGGACCCAGTCAGTGTCTGGGAAGCAATCTTTGTCCTACTCTGCAGACAGAGCCACACCGAACTTAATTTTTAATTTTTCTTTTTTCAAGAGAAAGGACATTTGCCTCATCAGTGATCCTATTTATGCCATTGCAATCATGAAGAGTGTGAGTCCTCTGCTTGGTTTTTCCTTACCATCAGGCGTATCATTTCTCCTAAACCTGATGTTCAATCCTGAACTAGCCACTTCAACTTTAAAATCACTCCTTTTTTAGGCCATTTTTCCTAAAATAATGAGGACTGAAGTAAATAGGAAGATAACTCCAGGTGTACAATGAGAAAGGTGTAGGGTAGGTATTTTTATTGGGGTAGAATAGGTGGTAAAGGTTTTGGAAACAAAGAGAGCTCATAAGAAGAGAACGGCAGACTGAAAACCCCAGCTATCCTTTGATTACTATCAGACTCAAACATTGCTGCAGTCTTAGCATGCTAATTAACCACAACTGATACATTATGGATGCTTGTAAATAAGCAGTTTTCCTTCAACTCCTGAAGATACTATTTTAGATGCTTATTTTTATCTAAGCTGTGCATTCATTTACCTGTACTGTTTGGTGTCAAAAATATTGATAAATGTTTCATGGTATATAACATAGGTCTTGTCAGCCTACAGCTTTATGACAGTAACTTTTAAAAGAAAAAGAGATCTTTTTCTTTTTTCCATAAAACTGTTTTCTGTTGGTTGCCATTTTCTTTAGTGTCAATTACCATTTGTTATCAATTCAGGCAGTTGGAGATCTTTGTGTGAAACTGGAAGCACAATCCAACTTCTTTAAAGTGAGTCTGTTTCGTATAAATGTATTGAAATCTATGTGTTTTCAGAGTTCACTTACGATATTCTGAGTTTGCATTTTTCCCTTTTTTTTTTCTTAAACCACAAAACACGTTAGGGGAACCAAACTGTAACCAATCTTTGGCTTTTTTTAAGGTTTGTGATTTGACTCCCCAGCATGACTATGGTGCTGCAGCTTTGTCAGTGCTGGAATCATGCTGTAAGTGTGTTGTATTGATGATCTCTAAACCATGTCATCTGTGGTGGACTGTGCTGATTGTTGGTACCCAAAGGTCATCTTAACTTTGCTGCTGCAGCAATGCCACATTGGGACTCAAATAATTTCTACTTCAACACTGAAATAAAAATCCTGATGATTTTTATGACTGAGTGTTCACCACTAAATTTTTTCATGGCAAAATTCAGTTGATTATTGCACAGTCATATAGTGTTGTCAGAAACTTTAACCTCTTTTTACAGGCTGATTAGTCAAGAGTTCGGTGAGCAGTTAGTCCACACTTGGGATTCCACACTTTGTGTCATCTGCCATGCTTCTCAGCTTTGTGTGTGAGAGCACCTGACACACACATCTCCCTAGAAAGCGTAGATAGTTCCTCACCCTCGTGCTAATGCCAGGGGTGCTGTGAGGATCCAGCCTGGTTTTCATGTCCTTTGCACTATTTTTGGACTGATGGACTTGGCAGACTCCACTGAAGTTGCCCATTTACAGCAGGGATTTGGTGTATGCTGGCTGCATCTGTCTCCAGCCAGAGCAAGGAGTGGCTCCCTTGCTCCGCAGGGAGCATCCTGTTGTATAAGGAGGTTTTAAAATTCTTTTTCTAAGTAATTAGAAACTTAGCAGGGTGGAACTTGGGTACAACATAGGATCACTTGGCTTTTCTCATGGATGAAAAGTAATGTGTCTCTCCTAAGCAGGAGTAACAGAAGAAGGCTGATACAATATTAGGAATACAGTCATTTCATCTTGTCTTATTAAAAGTGATGACTGCAACAATAATTTATACATTTTTTAATCAGGAAAGAATATGGAGTAAAGGCCTTCGGGCAACTTGTTTGTAATTCCCCTAAATGTACTCTGCCTCACATAAAATTACTGCAAGAAGTTGATAAGTCTTTTTTGCTCTGCAAAATCAAAATGAAAATTGCTTTCCATTTTTTCAACCTGGTTCTTCTGCCAGATTTGTTATGTTGGGAACATGATGTGGTGAAAAAGGCATCTGTAACCTCAGGCTCTCAAGAAAAGGCACATGTTTTATACATTATTCTCTTCTCTTCGATGGATACCTTCTAGGAAATGTCTTTGTTAGTTGTTCTTTTTTTCCAGTACAGAAATACTGCTTCAACATGTTCTGTGCTGAAATGTCAGCGTTGTGCTGTTGTGTAGGTGGTAGTATGTATTATACACAGTTTTCAAAACCTGAATAATCAGTGATGTGCATGACTTTGCCAGGGAAAACAAATGGCTGTGTCATTTTGATTTCGGTATATCAAGAAAATGTAACCTATAAAAGTTAATTAGCATTCTTCCAGAAGGAGGTTGTTTAACTAACATCTTTATTTCCATGTTTTCAGTTTTGTCAGAAGTTGGAGGGGAGTGTTTTATTCTGTTGCTAATATATACCCATAGATTTGCAGAGTATTTCACGGAGTTTTATCTACCATGCATCTGTCCTTCATTTCAGCAAACAGCTAGATTTTTCACTCACTTGAACAACCACTTAAATCCATGAAAATTTTTATTCACTCTTTCATGTAATTTTTTACATAGTTTTTATAAATAAAATTCCTTGAGCCTGGTGGTGTTCACGTTATCTATCAAAATGAGGTTTTGCTAGTGAATTTAACAGGAGAAATCCTATCATTTGTCATTGAAATCCTGACCGTCTGCATCACTGGTCACTGCAGTGAGTTGATGTTTCTCCACCTCTCATGTATTTGGTTCTCTGGTAGGCTCAGTTCTTCCTGTTCATCCTGAATATTACTGTCATTTGGCACTACTGAATGCACAAAAGTTTCTGGTTTGAAACGAAACTGAAGTCTGGGCACCCATCATACTGAATGAATCTCACTTTATCTTCCTGTATAACTCTGCAATTCATTAGCCTTCCTCCACCACTTTAGAAACTAACTGAGAGAAGGTGTAGCTATTTGCACACCACTATTACATAACTGTGTGCTAAGATAAGTTATAAAAATTTGACAACAGATTTCTCACACAGTAACTGGTTTGATAAGCTCTGTGTACACTAAGGTCTTCCCAATACTGAAAAATCAAAGATGGATAAAATTTTCCTTTCATAGTAAAATTATATTAGTAGCTTTACAAATTTTGCAGAAGTGGAGGTTTTATTCTGGGTATTACTTCTGGGTGTTAATATTTACAAAAAGTGTTTTAAGAAAAACTAGTTAATAGACAATTCTAATTTTTATTTTAATGAGGCCCTTAGAGAAAACATAATCCTTAGAGGCCAGATTCTCAAGCCTGCTGAGGTACACTTACTGTGTATCAAATCCTGCTTTAAATGCTGAAGTAAAGATAGTCTTGTGGATAACTTGATTTCTTTTCCACTGTTCTGTAAATGCACAGAATTAATTCTTTAATTTGGGAGACTTTAATTTGGGATTCAAATGATGTTGTGTTACAAAATTATATATTGAAATGTTTGGTGTCCTTTAATGCAAAGCCTGGATGGTGGCTGGAACCTGAGGCCTGTGCAGAGACTTCAGCATCATAACTGCCTGTGAAACCACCTCTCCTCCTTCCTTAACCGAGCCACAGGAGATCTCTAGGGTTGGCTGAAAAAGTGATCAGCAGCAAATATTGGAAAGATAGTGGGAATTATTAGTCACAGTGAGGGAGAACTGAACAAATGGTGGCAGGGGGAGGGACTGGGGGCAAAGGAATTTGACAATTAATGGTAGATAGAAGACTGAATGGTAAATGAAGTGCTGTTGTTTCTGCCTTACTATTTTTCAGAAGACATTTCTGTGTTGCCTCGTTATGATTAGGCCTATTCTGAGCATAAGGTGTTTGATTTTGTCATCTTTTGGATTATAAATCCAAGAGTCTGGGAGAGCATCTACTCTGACCCTTTTCTAGAAATGGGCCTTAGCATTTCACTTAGCAGTTCAATGCCATCATGTCTTTGGAGAGTACACATCTTCCAGACCATCCCTGTGGCTTTCCTGGAAGCCAGATCCTTTTGTTCCCCATCCTCTTGTTTAAAATACCATGTTTATAACAAGGGTTTGTTGTTTCCCTGTCACTGGTGGTTGCTATGTGTTTCTCTAAGATGAAAGCCTGCTCAGTTTTTTCATTTGTCTGAATTTTTGCAAGCTTCTTCATTTACCTGTGTGGTGGTTGATTCCCTTCCCTCTTTAGAGATAGTGTCTTTGTAAGAGGCTTTTTTGGGCTGAAGCCCTGTTTATGTAGGATTGAATTCAAGCCCCCCTTTGCTGATAACTAACACCCTTCCCCATATTTCCAAGCCAGTATGCTTTCATAGAAAGTTTAGCTTTCCTTTTGTATTTTTCACGGTTTCTAATATGCTTGTTCTAATTTTTAGTCCTACCAACCATTACCATAATTTGAATTTTTTCCTGTGAGGGCTCCAAATGCCCATTTGCAATAAACTAACTGACTCAGGGCCTGAGAGATGTAGTTACAGAGGATTATTAACTGAGAAAGAGAATACCCATTAGAAGTAAAGTGTGGATAGTATAATCTTTAAAGTAAGACTATGTATTTTTCATTATATCCATAGAATATCCCTTTCTGACCTTAGTTTCTATTAGAAAATGTTGTTTTCAATTCTTTACTGACCCAAGTTGTACAGTTTCCCAAGCTTTGGCACTTTGGCTAATAGAAATCCATATTCTCTTGAAGAATTCTAAATTTAATTTGCATTTTCTCTTTCTAATTTTGCTCTCCTGGGTTACGACTATTAGGCTTTCCTGTAGCATTTGGAAACTGTTCTTTAAAGCTGTTGACTTTGGAATTGTCCATGTTGGACATAATCCAGAACATGGTTACTGATTAGTGCAATACCAGCTTCCAGCCCAGTGATTTATTAATCTCTGTATGTCTGCATAGTTACTCTTATCTTGAACAGGGTATCTCTACTGATGATAAGGGGTGAAAACTCTAATGGTGTTTTCTGACTGTCTGCCTGGCACCCAAAGAAAAGCCCCTTCACAGCAGAATAATTTTATTTCACATACTGATGTACATGAGTGCGTCCCTACAGTGTGAGAAGAGCTTTACTAACGATGCAGTTTCTTTATCACCCCTTCATCCCCAAACCACTCAGGTGCAGAGCTGTAGCTGTGAAACTACAGTGAAACTGGGCAGTATCGTGGCTTTGTTGGGCCATGGGATCTGCAAACTACACACAGCCATGACCCCCCACCCATCCGTGCCTCTGATGCAGAGTCCAGCATGAAGAACCAGCTTGGGAACCCAGCTGGCTGTTGCGGGCACAGAGCAAGCACAGAGACAGCCTTCAGAAGCTCTCAGACATGTCAGCATCTGCCCTGCTGATGGCCAGAGCCCGTTCTGAGCTGTGCAGTTCCAGTGCTTTGCGCTGCCCTCCAGCTTCATTGAGCGTCAGTCATGGGAGTCAGGGAAGCTGTAGTTCTTGCAAATGAGACTTTGCTTTTCTATTGCTACTGTGTAATAGGTGTAATTTAACCATCTATTTCAATCTCTTTTGAACTTTCAACTCTAAGGAATAGGTGACATTGGAAAAGTACTCAGAGCACTGTATTTTTGTCTGCTTTGCACTGTAGTATGCTAATGCCAGATATAATAGGGACAACTATAAGGCAAACTCAGTAATTTCATTTAAGATCTTAAATGATGTGGAGATTCTGTGAGGAAGAGAGTGAAAGACTGTTTCCAAGGTCTAGAACTGAGAATGGCAAGAATGGGTGGAAGGATGGGGAGCATGCCAGTGCCAGGATAGGCAGGCAGGAGAAGAGTGTGGTGCAGCTTATGGGATAGACCAATTCTTTGTGGGCATGGACAGGTTAGTAAAGATTTCAGCAGTAGCAAAGTTGAAAAATAGTGTCTCATATGCACAAGTATCTCTGAAGGTGGGGTAGACTTTTGTGCGTGGGTTTGGAAGAAGGTGGAGGATCTGGAGGTAGGAGGAAAATAAACAGTCATTGGCTCAGACTTCCTACAGGCTTGGGTTGTCTGAAAGTACTCTGGAAAAGCCCAAACAGACAAATATTTGTGTGGTGAAGACATGGGATGGACAGGAAGATGTTTCCAAAGGCCTGAGAAGATTCATGTGCAGTTTAGTATTCCGTTCTTAAAATGGTGAATTTGCAGCAGAATATTACTATGGGGAGGTCATGGACATTTGCTTTTGCTTAGCACAGAATTTGTTTAAACTTTCTGTCTGTCTAGGCACATTTTCGCATTCTGGGGTATTGTCATATTAGAGGAGAAGATGAGATCTTGCTGTATTTTGAGTTTGAATGAAGAATTATCAAGAAGATATCAGAGAGGAAAACAAAAGAGTAATTTCAATAATATGGCGAACCCTTTTCTGGGCTAAATGTTCTATCATAAGCAGTTAGTGACCTCACCAAAAAACCCCCAAAGTCCACATTTCCTTTGCAAATAGAAAAAAACTATGATTTCTTCCTAAATAAATATTCATTACAGTATTTTGTGCAATTTGTAATGTCATTTTACCTCAAATAATGATGAAAAATGGAGAGATAATATGTATGTGCATTAATGCCAAATGACATGAGCTTCCCTTTAAAAAGTTCTCTTGGAAAAAACAGCAGACTTCATCCCCTCCAGTACTGAAAGAAGTGGAGCTATTGCTCTATATAAAAATTGTAAGTGACTATAAAACCTGTCTATCTGAATTAACTGCATGAAATTAATTCCATGAGAAAGGGTTAATATGTCATTATTACAATAATTACAAGTCTTGGAAAAAGAAGCATTGCTAAGTGAGAAAAAAAGTGTTGCATTCAGTTCAAGCTCTTTTTGAGAGGTTGCATTTATTTTTTGAAACTATTCTACATTTTGCTTCTGTAGTTCTTCTGTATTTCAGTGTGAGGATGAAAAACATACCTTCCACAATGAACCCCTACTGTAATAAGAATTACAGAAATGGGCAATAGTGCCTTTATACTTCTATAGAAGTGTAGCATTTATTTTTATCTACCTATATATATATAATATTTAAAACTAGTCCTTTCTCTCTTGTCAGTGTGCTGTGCCATATGGTGCCGAGCAACATGCCAGATGATAAAAATATTCCTAGAACATATGATATCATCAGTCAATTCAAGAGGGGTGAAACTTCTTGACCAAAGCATTTGTGGCTTTGATACATTTTCCTAGGTGTAAAGTGTATATTTTGAAATGATGAAGTGTGTCCAAGAGGTCTCCTTTGAATTTGCATGAGCAAATTCTAAAATACCATCTTAGAACATTTTGCTTGTTAAAAAACATGGAAACTAAATAAATTTTGTTTTAACAAAGGAAATCATGGCAAAGTAGCACTTCTTTTCATAGCGAGAAATGATTCGCTGCCTTCCTTTCAATATATATTGGTGATTGCTCTGATATTGGAACCATGCCACGAAGAATGGCATCTCTCCATCTCCTTTCTCCACTTGCAGAGAAGTCAGAACACAGTGCTTGGTCAGAGGATGTCCGTGTTTGGTGCAGACACTATCTGTACACAATTGGGAAAAGCCCATGTGTCCCCAGGAAAAAAACCCAAAACATGACAATATTAACTATCGTGGTTTTCTACCAGAATAACTGAAGTAACTGAAGTTACTCTGATGTTAATTCTGGGGTTTACTTACTTTGTGTTGAGCCTGTTTCTTGTTTTTATCTGTTTGCACAAAACACTGAAAAAGAGAAACTGAAGTGTTTTCTCTTGGCAGCGGGAGTTGTGGTCAAGTGGCCTGCTCCAGGGAAACGGTGGGTCTTTCTTCAGAAAATACTCCCAGGATGCTACAAAGCAAATATGAGACATTATGAGCTTTAGGGACAATGCTGCAGGAAAAGTGGCCGTTGTAATGGGCTGAGCAATATATGCTGCAAATAACAAACAGGCCAGAAGTGCCTACGCAGCCTGTGTCTTTAGCTGCCTGCCAGTCCTCTGTTCATTTTGTCTATGTCATGGGAGAAATATTAAAGAGAAAGTCTCAGCTTTGAGTTAGGATCTAAAAACTGTGCTAGTTGATTCATCAGTATCACGTCCGTGTCACTGGACTCTTTCTTCCTGCTTGTCTTCCTTCATCTATTTCCTTACAGCATTTGCATTATATCTGAGAATCTCCTTAGTTGTCAGGTCTGGGGTTCCTGGGTCAGTATTTATTTTTGACTCACCTTAAAACTTATGTGTGTATTGCAGCATTCTTGTTCTGTATTCCCTGTTTTCAGATTTCCAGTCCTTAACTCATCCTCACTTCCCCTCCTGTCAAATATATGTTAGGGACTTGACTGATCTATCTGTGGTCAAAAAAATGCCGTACAAGAATTCTTGAATATCCCAGAATAAAGATCTCAGTTATACAAGGCATGATTTAAAAGAAAGTGTCTGATCTGATTGTAAGAATCTAATTTATAGAATGAATGAATTAATCGGGCCTGAATGAAAAGTAGCATTCAGAAGTGTGGTTAAAAATCTGTTTTGCACATTGGTGAGGCTCAAACCTCTGGTGTTACAGTCTCACTAATTTTCCACTCATCCATTAAATTGCCAGAGAGATAGGATGTGTATTTATAACTGAAACCATGAAAAAAATGTGTATGTGATAAAAAGGAAGGGCTTTTTTTTTTGCACAATGTGAAGAGGGAAAAAAGGGTTCAAAATAAAATTTATAAAACAGGGAACAAAATGTAAATGCTGTCATAAATTACTGTCTCTGTACCAGCAAGTGTGCTGTTGATGTAATGGAAAAAAATGCATTCTATACTTCCTGTCTATACTTTTCACCCTTTCCTTGTTGTGAGTACTCTTTTACATATTTAATGGTTCTCCATAACAAGGTCTTTAAACCCATTAACCCATCAGCAATTTGCTTTTACAGGTTAATATACTTACAAATTATTTCGTAATAGAATATCCTCATTAAAGGGCAGATTTATTAACAACTCCCCCTCCACAACTCCTCATTTTTTTCTTTGAAACCACAACATACTTACTTTAGTGCTTTTACAGTGACCAATTAGTTTGGCAAAAGGTGTGCTTTGCCTTGTGCCTGAACTTGTAACCTTTTGAATGTCTCCAGAGGTACATGACACCATAGACATTTTAATAACTCACACTATATGGTTGTTCAGGTTTTGAATGTTTAATGCAGAAGTAAATGGGGTGCAGATCCAGAACCACCTAGATTATATCACCTTTTAGGATTTGTGGTTCTCTTCTGGAGAGCTGTATTTACCATGCTGACATTATTTGCTTAGAGCTGCTGCTTACAGCTGTTCTTTTCTCAGAGTCAAACTTGTTGTGCTCATCATTTATGAAACAGAACACAACTTTTTTCTATGTATGCATTTGACAATAGAACCACAGAATCACAGAATCAGCCAGGTTGGAAGAGACCACGGTGGGTCATCTTGTCCAACCTCCCTGCCCAAGCCGGGTCATCCCAGAGCTCATGGCACAGGATTGTGTCCAGGTGGTTCTTGAGTATCTCCAGTGATGGCGACCCCACACCTTTTCTGGGAAATCTGTTTCAGTGCTCAGTCATCTGCACAGTAAAGAAGTTCTTCATGTTGAAGTGGAACTTCTGTGTATCAGTTTCTACCCATTGCCTCTTGTCCTATTGCTTGTCACCTACTCTTCAGATACGCACATTAACGAGGTCCCCTCTCGGTCACTGGGCCTGCTGCAGGAGCTGCATGTCTCTCTCGTCCTGTGGAGCCCGGAACTGCACACAGTACTCCAACTGTGGCCTCACCAGGGCTGAGTAGGAAACTACTAATTCAAATTTTGAAAATGCAGCCATCCCTCTTGTATTATTTCTGCTCCAAACCAAGATCAGAGGTACAGATTCTGTATAAGCCTGGGGTTTAGCTATGGGTATGAACTTGTCCTTTGCCTGCAACATCTGAATACCATTGCTGAGGTCCTCTAAGCCAAAGTGACAGGAACAAATCATGTTGCAAATGTGATCCACTCCTTTGAGGAAGACAGAAGTAGCTGTCTATATTTAAAAGCAAAAGACCTTAAATGATTTCACAGTGGGGTTCAGATATCTAAAAATACTCTTTTATCACTAACTTTAGGCTGAACTAGGCCAGTATGTCAGAGCAAAAGACATGTATGTGATTAAAGTGCTAACATGATCTATGCTCCATCTACTTCAAAAAAGAATAAAGCAGTACTTAGTAATGTTATACAATCATCTTTCACGTCCTTTCTGAGGATCTTGTCATCACAGTAATTTGGGGCTAGACAGTATTATTGTCCATAACCCCTGGATGAGGGGAATGAGGCATGGATTGAGACTTTAAAGATGCTTTTAAAGGAAGTGAATGGGTTCTGAAGTAGCATGTGGCCCAGCTGTGCAGTCATGGTTAGATACCATAGGAGCCATGTCTGATCCATTGCCGATCCATGGCAATCCCGTACATTGGATCAGATAATGGGCACTGGCCTCTGCGTCCTAACATTTATTAATTTGCTGTATTATTATTGTAACCTGCAGACCATCTCAATTAATTCTCAAGAAGAACCAACACAATGGGAAGAGAACCACTGTCTAAACAAGTAGGAGCTAATGAAGCTGTGTGATGCTCCATGCAGCACTGGGGCAGGAACCTGCCTGTAGACCATCTCAGCAGGTGCCCCTCTTGTGTAAGCTCCGCTAGGCTGCCTCTGGGCTGCAGCTGGATTGTTTGCTATATAATGAACCTAAAGAAAGCAAATCAGGCACAGTTTGCCGTGGTTTTATTATTTTTTAATGTTTGTGAAGCAGTTAGTAAGCCTTCTCAATCTTAGCACACGAAATATGCTCAATCGAGCTCTACACTCTCCTAAGTGGTGAAGAGTAACTGGAGACAGAAAAGCTCAGAAGTTACAGGCAGTGGTGAAAGGGATTTGTGGGCCCTTATAACGTTGAATACTCATTCTCATAAGAGATCACATTTTTAGAAGGTAGAGAAACACAGTTATGAGCACAAAAATAAGCAGGTTTGTATGGGTTAGTGCACTTGGTTCACTACACAAGCAAATGCATAATTCAGTACCTAATTACCTCTCCTGAAGTGTAGTTATGCAATGCATCCACCCACTTGCTATAAACCTGAATGAAGATATAAGCTGCATATAGGTTGTTTACATTGCAAATCTCTGCCTCTTTTAGAAAACCCAACTTTTACTCGCTTCATATGAGCAGCTCAGAGGATTTTAAGAATTCATCTTAACAGAAAGCAGATGGTTTCAGAAAGCTGAAATGAAGAAGGAAAAGGAAGAAGTTGAACGTCAAAACTAAAATGTATAACATTAAGTGAAAGCTACTGAAATGAAGTGAAATGGTAGATTTTTTTGTTTTTGAAGACAGGGGATTGCACCAATTAGTTTTGTGTCCTGTTATGCAAGTAAAAAGAAAGTGCTAAAGATGTTTTTAAAGAGACTACTTTATTTTTTTTTTTTTATCTGGGAAATGCTCAACAATAAATTGCTAAGGTTAGCATTCCTTCTTTGGTTGTCGGTCTCTTTAGGAGATGGTGTCTGGTGGCTATACCTAACTCTTCCCTAGCACCTGCACTTGCAAAACCCTGTGTTTCCTCACAGTGCAAGACCCTGGGGGCTCCTGTCTGAGTGCTAAGGTGAAAGAGGCCTTTACCTCCCAGACAAGGGAATTTGAAATTCTCCAGTGTCAGCGAGAGAGCTGTGTCTTTCTGCTCAGTTCAGCCTCCATCTCCAAAGATATGTCCTGCCTCCACGAGACTCTGTGGATTAAGGAACTTCAAAAGGACACTTAACAGTCCTACTGCGAAAATCAACAGACTGTTTTAAATTATCAGGAAGAGTAATTTTCTCTTTCAGCATCAATATTTCCTTATTAAAAGAAGAGGACAAGATTTAAATATAGCATAAAACTTCCAATACTGTGTAGTATTTCTTGGAGGACTGTGTTTGCTATGTTTATTTGCCTCAGGGGTAACACTTTTTTATGTACATTGTGAGGCTCAATAGTCTGGCAGCGGCAGCGCTCAGAGTGCTTTTCTTGATACTGTGCATCTGTCTCTGTTATGGTATCTATAGCAAAGTTGGTAGGGAAGAAATAGATATTGAAGATGGCTCTGGACTCGGTTTTTCAGTGTTGCTGTAGTTAGGTTTTTCAAAGGGTTGTGATTAATTTTTGTGTAAGGGAAAATACCAACCTTTTTTGCTGTGGCTACTCTTAAAGAAAGAGTGATGAAAAATTCCCAGAGGAAATTTTGTGTTAATACTGTGAGGATTAATTACTGCCTATGGCTTCTACCGGCATAAATAATCTTTTTGCGGTTGTGTGGGAAGGATCATGTGTGCTTTATTAATGATCAATATTTGGTCAACATGACTTTTTTTATTATTTGAAACTTTTTTTTTTTCTATTATGAACTGTTGGTCTCATCTTAAGAACCAGAGGTAATTAATATGAGTATAGTCCATATTGTTCATATTTGACAATGTCACTGCTGTCGCTATGTTTTTCACACTGAAAGTTCATCTTTAAGTAGATGATATAAGTATGATGTGTGTATCTTCTCCTTTCCACCTTCATTTCTACAGGGACTGACTTCCAGTGGCTACATGATGCTGCTGTTGTCACCTGTGCTGTGTGGACTTCCAGAGCAGAGCCTCAGCTTCCTAGTAGAAAAAGATTTCAAAACAGGGCACTATAAATTGCAGTGATGAGAGAATATTCAAATGCCCAGATAGGGGGAGCGTTGATTGTGAAAGAAAGCTTTTGTTCTTTAAACTTCACTCATGAGCAGGTGATTCCATTTAAAAAATACTCCACTCCAGAGATATTTCTTTTGTTCATCCTCAGAAAGTTGATGTTCACAAACCACAAGCATTAGGCAGCTGTCTGGCAGCAGTAGCAGAAGCACCATTAGTGTGCATCTCCATAAAAATGTAGCTATTGATTATTATTACTGGGGAATAATATATATCTGTACATATTCTCTATATCTTTGTGTGCTGTATAGAGAGATATTTCGGTATATTTCTGTATATTAAGAAAAGGGCTAGCTATCCACATGCCTTCTGTTGCTTTTCTTCTGCACAGGTTAGCTAGGGATATAAATAAGAAAAGAAAATTATTTCCTCAGTGGAATTTTTTGTTCAGATTCTCCACTGATCTATTTATATGCCTGTTCAGAGTTTTTTACCTGTAGCTATTCTGCAGTTTCTGAAGATGGCAGCTTGCTTCAAAGGCTGATGAAAACTTGGACTGGAATGTTTCCAAGTTGGAAAGTCACTTTCTGGTGACTACAGAAAGTCATAGCATTATTGGAGAAAGTAAAGTATGTAGTCTTGGAGTAAGTCGTACATTAGTCTTGCATTAGCACAGGACTGTACCTAGTGAATATAGGTTTTCAGTGGTAAGAGAAATGGCTTAATTATGCATTATGTCTTTGGCTCTTAGTAGCACTTACGAGCGGGTCTGGGTAAGTTCTCACTGAAATCACTGCTAAAATCGGTGTCAAGGTTGGACAGCCTGACCCTTAGGTCCTCTTTGTGCGATGTGGTTAGCTTGTGCTCTGGATCCTTTCCTATCCTTGAGTGCCCACATGGAGAATTGAACAGGAATAGTTATTCTGTTTAGAGTTCATAGCCTAATTTGTTCGTATTGACTGCACAGACAAGTTCTGAAAGCTTTTGAAAACAGCAGCAGTTAGCACTGGCTTATGCTGGGGTCAGTGCTGGCCCCATCTAGCCCAAAAGACATGGTGGTAACTTCATTGTCTGGAATGCCATTCATCCCCAGAGTCCAAGGGTAAAATCCTCTCTGGACTGAACTCCTCCTTCTTGAACTTCGAAGCAGTGTGTGTCCCTGGATTTGCCAGGAGAGGAGCATTTCCTTTGTTACTTTTATTCCTCCCGGTGGGTTATGTTTGTCTGTGGTCAGCGTAAATAATACAGAGAACTTTCCCCAAGATTCATCTGACTGCATGTACAATTAGGGGAGGGGAGCACTTCTGAAGCATGGTTCATCTCATTTTAAGTAAGTCTAAAGCAGATTAGACAAACTGCAGCTCAAAAGGAGACGGCTAATCCAGATGTGTCCTTGTGTGTCTCTGCCAGAACTGGCCACATGTATCTAGCCAGGACTTTGTTTTTCTTGCTACTCTTAAAAACTGTTCATTCTGATAGCACATGTGCACAGTGTTTCAAACTGAATTAAATTTTCCTGGAAATTTGGTATCCAATGAATTTTGCAAACACTACTGTGTTTTTCTAAGCTCTCCTGAGGATAAAACTCATTTTGTGTGAGTATCCCAAGTACAATTGCTTCTTGATTTGTAACAGCTGCTGCAAAAAAAGGAGTCTTTTACATTAGCAATTCCGGGCAGACACTCAGATTTTAAACTCTGGGTTACTCCATTCTTTCTCCTCGACTTTCTCAAGGGACCAGTGAATTAAAAAAAAAAAAAAAAAAAAAAGATTTGGATATCTGTAACATGTGCAAACCAACAGGCTTTGAGCTTTTTGGAGGGATGCAACAAGTACGTGGAGATTGGTAGTCTAATTTGGACACATGACATTAGGAGACAGTTTAAATGAGGAAAGAAATGTAAAATTTCATTTAAAATTTTACTGGTGCAAATATTGTTTTTTTAAAAAAAAGAGTTTCTTAGATGGTCAGTAGAGGGCAGGCATATTTTATTTCTGAAGAACCTTTGCCCGATACTATGCGCAAAGAATATTTGTTCTATCTTCAGATTTGAGGAGTGTAAGTCTACTTTGTCATATCACCATGATATAAATCAGCAGTAGTAATTTAAAAAGACATTGTCAACCCCTTTGAGGAGCTAAATGTCCATTTTAAAGCAATTGGAGGATATGAGTTATGACTACAGGCATTTAATTTCTGTGTTTAGATTGTAAAAACCATGGCATAAAAAACCTGAAATATTGCCTCTACCAAGTACTAGATAAGAATCATTTCTCTGCTGAATTCTGTAAAATGCAGTAGTTCTTTCTGATGTGAACTACTATATCACTAATGGTGTGGAAACACACTCTTGAAAGTCACGATTGTTTAAATCTTCAGCTCAGTAACAGAGATTCTTCTTGAAGATTTGACTAGCCAAGCGACTTTAAACCTAAAGGAGCAATGCCTCTTTTAATTTCTACCTGCCTTCCTCTGTAATTGAAACAGTGTTTGTATTTCAGCTGGACAGAATACCTAACAGTTTCTGAGTACAGGGTAAAATCAGTGTCATATCTGATTAACTCGACAGAAAAAATTAAAGCGGATTTAAAGAAGCATTTATTCTGAATGAGCTCATTCTTCCCCAAATATGTTTTAGCCCTGAAACAAAATGTAGACAGGGTCTTTTCTGGAAACACATTAATATAAACACATCTCTAATACTGTTACGATATACCACTTTTAAAATCTTGTTATGAGATTTATTCTTAAAGAGAATGAATGATAAAAAAATACATATCAATTCTCTAAAATACTAGAAATTTTCGCCTGTGTAAGTGTGCATACTCATATATGAGCTCTTATTTATGTTTATAATCAAACTTGCTATAGTGAAGCTACACATGTAAGTAGCAGTAACATGAGACAAGGGTCATGCCATCTACCATTTCTTTTTGTGACTTGACAATTCCATTTTTTTCTGGCAAGGCTGATGTTCACAGAGACACCTTTAATTAGGATCAAAAATAGTTTCAAGATTTGTCCCAAAATATGCGGTTTGCATTCACTTTGTTCTCTCTGTATCCATCAATAGAAGGTCTTTGTTAGATTTCAGAACTATTCCAGCAAGAAGAAGTGAATGCTCTGAAAGATGCTGGCCACCAGCTCCAATTTCATAAGCTTTGGAATTGTGAGTTTGGGTGCCACATTGCCTTTGTTATGAGCAAGACGTGTGTGGCTGAGATGCCAAGGCCCTTCAATACACCTGCAACTGAAAATGAAACCAAGTTTGTGGGATTACTTTTTGTTCTTTTTAAAGAAAAGCTGTGGCCTTACAGGCAAGGAGCTGAATTTTTATGCTACTCATGCCTTCCAGATGGTCTCTGGGATTAGTTTCAATTTTTCGTTCTAGAAATTAATGGAGGTCCATATTTTTGTGCAATCCAGCTAGATGCTGAGATGATGAATCTCTGTAAGAAATGAAAGCTGATTGAAGAGATGCAAATGTTAGAACCCTCAAATGATTTCAATCAAAATTGGACTTGCTATCATGTGGGTACATGTTACTAAATTAACTTCAATTTTATCTACTTGTGTCTTCATTGAAGTCATCTAGGCAGATGGAAGAACTGGCCATATGCGGCCTATATCATATACAAAATTTACAGGATATACTTTATTCTAATCTTGCACTTAACTCCTAAATGATCTACTGTTATGTTTCCTATGAAATACTAAGTATAAAATCTGAACCTTCTGCTTCATGCTTTTAGGTGACTGGATTTCACAGCACTCAGACTGGATAGAAAATCTAAAAATTCTTTGTGTATTGTTCTGTAACAGTGATGACATCGCATTAAAATATTTGCGGCCATATGGGTCTTAATTTAAAAAATGTTTTTTCTGTCTATAGTGAGATAACCTTCATCAAACCAGCAAATAACTTTCAAAGTTTTAATGCATAATCTTTCAAAAATGACTTTTTCCTTTAAAGTTTTTGCCTTTAACTTGAGATAGTGAAACTACTGTAGTGTAAATTTCAAGATTACTTGCACTGACAACGTCAACTTGAAACCTAGTAATTTCATAAAAAAATAGAGCTAGTAGTTTCAGGAAATGTTTCTATTTCTGTTACCTTGCCAGTTTCTGTAGTTCTACTGTTATATCTCCCTTTTTAATGACTTTTATATCCTGTGTTGGACTGCAAGGCTGTCATAAAAGCAGTGGAAAATCCATTTATGCAGTTTAACAATGAGACAGACTTTAAACAAAATGATACTTTTATACAAAAATTCTTAAGTGAATTTTTTACATTAATTCTTTTTTCACAAAGTAAACAGAGATTAGAGAACCAAATACTTTTTGTTAGTGTTGCCTATAAATGCAAACCTACTTATTATTACATTAGTGCTGAACATGGTAAAATAATTTTTCCTGGAATAATTTCTCCTGGAAATAATTTCTCCTGCAAGAAACTGCCTCTTGAAAACAAGACAAACAGATGGCCATAGAGGAAACAGAGAAGAACAGGAATGGACTGCTCTACAGAAGGTCAAAGATTTTCAGCAAGAAGTACTGGAACAAGGTCTTGGTCTTACTGAATGTTTTCAGTACACTGCTGTTCTAGCTTATCTGGGTTTTTTTAAGACTGAGGACCCTGGCACATGTAGGCTGCCACGTAGCATACGTTAGCTGTCTACCATATCCTCCTTAGAAATGGTATGTGGACCACCTGGGGTCTCCAGCAGTTGCAAAATCACTCATCTAAATAAGGCCAAGGAACAGCTGAGACCAGAGTCAAGTGTGAGCTGTCCTTCAGGCTGTGGAGGCTTCTGGTGAAGCCATGTTCAGTGCTGTATGTTCTTTTGCTTGGTCTTCTCTGTCTACACTCGCTTGTCTTCAGAGGTGCTGACATGGCTGTTTCCATGCCTGTGTTACTCCTCTTTGATGCCCTGTAACCTCTGCAATGCAAAGGGTGAGAGTGTTGTAGCAGGCATGAATGGAAACAGCAGTGTGGGAAGCTGAAATGAGATAACCCAGACATGGCTGCGAAACGATGTTCAACACTTAGTTTAATACCTGTATAAAAACCTGTATGGTTAAAAAGACTTATGGAAGGGAACTGAGAAATAGTTCCTATACAGTAAGACAGGGAAAAAAATGCATGACGGGGGATGATAGATGAGTGTGTGGGGCAGGATGGATGTGTTGGAAACTGAGAGGAGTAAATAGGAAAAAAGTAAGAGTAAGGCTGAAAAGAAGTGATAGAAAGGAGGAAGAAAAGTATTTCTTGTTTATCTCTTGCATAAAAATATGTGCATGAGAAAGAGCTCACTTGAATATTAGGAAAATATAAAGAATTGGGAAAGGGAAACATTAAACTGGAAGTAAAACAGAGGGAAAGGGCTTTCTTGTTTGGGTTTTGTTTTGTTTTGTGGTTTTGTTTTTTTTTTTGTTTTTTTTTTTTGGCAACAGAATGCTCCCAGATTGCTGCTCCCCCACCCCCCCCTTTTTTTTTTT
>VXAZ01002124.1:78644-177234 GCA_013399875.1 Gymnorhina tibicen | reverse complement strand
CCCCCCCCCCCCCCTTTTTTTTTTTTCCGGGAAAATATCTCCTGGTTTCACAACATATTCTCATTCTCTAAACTGAGGTGGGATTTATGACTTTCCCATAATATTTATTACTCTTATTGCAGTACCATTCAAAGTCTCAAACAAGGTCAGGACCTTTCTGGGAAAGAGGCTATGAAAACAAAGAAAGATGGTAAATTTTGTGTTCTGAAGCCTCGTTCAAAGGCTGTTAAAAGCAGCGTGAAGACTCCTTTTAATGTGACTGAGTGGGTAACATTTTAAACATGCTAGAAAACTAAGTATGTGTGTGCATATTGCAATAATATGTCACTAGGAGATGTAAAGCCAGCCCTGAAAGTCTGAGCAGCAGAAGTCTGAGGTGATTTGTCCCAAGATGCAAGACCATGTCCTGGCCTTATTGGGGAAAGTGGGCATAGGATATCAGCCCTGCAGCTTCTCGGACAGGAATTAGATTAAATGATTCTTCTAGATCTAAATGATTCTTGCACTGTAGCAAGGTAGTGTAATTAGTCTTTAACTGCAAGAGGGTCCTACTGAAGAAGTTGGCCAGATTTCGTTGGTTTGGTCTTAAGCTGTAAGCTGTATTTAATGTAAACAGAAGCAGCATGGCAGGGCTGAAGAAAGTCAGGCTTGTCATTAATTCCCTGGATACTCCTTTTTCCAGTTGCCACGTCCAGTTTAGCCCTGGTTTGATCCCCCAGAGAAATGTTCGAACAATTCATAAGCACCGAGACAATAATCAGGTGATAAAAAAAAGCCAGCATGAATTTGTCAAGAACAAATTGTGTCAAACCAATCTCATTTCCTTCTTTGACAGAGTAACTAGCTTAGTGGATAACAGAGAACTAGGAGATGTGATGTATCTTGACTTAAGTGAGGCTTTTGACACTGTCTAACATGACATTCTTATAAGCAAGCTTGAAAAATATGGCCTAGATGAAATCGCCATAAGTGGCTGCAAAGCAGTTGAAAAGTGTTCTCAAAGAGAAGTTACTGGTGGTGCCCTTCCCAGCTGCAGCAGGGGCAGCTCACCTGACTTTGCTGAATGGGCTCTTCCAAAGAAAGTTCTGCTCTCTAGTCCATCTAATCCATCATTCAGAATGCTAATGAGAAAATACACCTTCTTTTTTTCATAGACTTGGGCAGGGGCGGGCGGGGTGGTTTGCAACACTTTGGCGTAGTGAATTGGTTCAGAAGCATCTGTACAAAAATCGACCAGGTGAATTTTTTGGCAAAGAAGGACGAAATACTGCACAATACAGTAAATGCACAAAGACAAAAAAGGTAGAAGTAATTGGAAGACAGAAAAGTGTCTAGGGCTTTAGGAGATCGCAAGTGAAATACAACTCACAAAGGACATGCTATTGCAAATAAAGCACCTCTTTTTTCGGGATTCTTTAACAGGAGTGTCATGTGTAAGACATGGGAAGTAATTATTTTGCACCATATGGTGCTGGTGAGGCCTCAGCTGGAGTATTGAATCCAGTTTTGGGGACCGCATATAAAGAAAGATGTAGATAAATTGGAGAGTTTCCAAAAGAAATCATGAGGAAATCAAGAATTTTAAAAGTACGATTTAAAATGAAAGGAGTTCAAGGAGTTAGTTTTATGTAGAATGTTTATGCCCCTTGCTCCTTTTTATGCAGCAGAGGGGTTAAACAGTCTCCTGAGGTGTCTGAGAGTTCTGTTTTTGTAGTCCTAACTATAATATCATCAATCTGCATAACATGCGCACCTCAGTAACACTTAGCTGATGTTAGAGCCGACGTATGGGAGAAGCTCTGAAAGAGGAAGCAGACACCTGAAGTAGCTTCAGGGGGTCTCTTTGTGCAAGTTCAGCAGTAAGGAAGAGTTTATTGGAGAAATACAAGCCCATGTTCAAAACTGACATCATTAGTAGTGTAGAGAAAAGCTACTTCATACATCATAACTCTATTTGTGCATGGCCACATGGACTAAATTATCTTAATTTTTACAAGTTGGTCCCATCTCTCACCACTCAGGGATTTCCTTCAGTAAAGTTTTCATCGCTGTAGATTTCTGATTGGATTCAGAATATCATTTTCCTGAACTGAAAGCAATAGATTAAGCACAATTTTTTTAGAAAACAAAAAAGTTTTAAGAAGAAAATAAGTCCACATTTACAGTATATGGTCATATTTGTCTTTTTTCTATTATGATTATTTTTCCATTCCAAAATACATCTGCTGAGTTGTATCCTTTAGACATTGAGGTATTGGCAAAAATGACTTTCTGTTTCTTTGCTTTTCTTTAGAACTCTATGACACATACTTGCATACAGCTGCCAGCAAGTTCCCAGCATTTGCAAGATTCAGTCCCACGTGCTCCGCTGGAAAGCAGAGTTAGAGTGAGCATGACTGTGCAGCAGCTCAGCTCTTTGGACTAATGCAGTGCCAAGTATGGCATTTATCTTTGCTGTGGAAAATTCATATGGCCCAAGAAAATACTAATAGATCAGTAATAGTGAATCTTTTTAAAATGTTAAGTGAGGAATAATAAATATAACACCATGTTTTTCAGAGAAGCCAAATCCTCCAATGTGCCCTCAAGAAGAGTTAGACTTTTCAGTGTGACTTGAAGGAGTTTAAGTTTCCCCAAAGCTGTAGGGATTTGTGGAGCAAATTGGAGTAGTAATGCATCCTGGGAAAGATAACACTGCCCAGACATCCCAGAAGGATAATATTTCCCGTTTCTCATCTCTAGGTCAGGCTTTGTGGCTGGTGGACCTGAGGAGCCATTGTCCTTCATGTCCCTCCAGACAAGTGCAGCACAGCCATGTTCAAGGGAGCACAGACCCTCAGCTTCTTAATAGCACAGCTTCTTTGCCTTGGAGACTGCTTAATGCTGGTGACTTAGTTGGAAATGATGTGATTGTCCATAGGTATGAGCAGAACCTATATCACAGTGCATCCTGTGCCTTTCCCAATACAATGCCTCAAAAGCATTTGTGTTTCAGCCTGAAAAAAGCCAAGCAAAAAATATCTCTGTTTCTTAGATACACACAAGCAAAAAAAAAAAAAAAAAAAAAGAAAGAAAAAATAGCAGGACCTGGTTTAATGCACAGCAAACCTCAGGCAGCTCAAAGTTAAACTTCCAATTCAATTACTAATTCATTGCTTTTGTTTGTGGGTATTGCAGTATATGTGGTTGGTGAGATCACCCGCTGATTGTCATTTTTCATAGTGGTACCGTAATCCCACAGAAGGGATTAAGACTGAAGCTTCCTTTAGTACTTACACTTTGCAGTGTTACAGGGCACGGGGAAGTTGTTTTGTGTATGTGCAAGGGGGGCTG
The DNA here is from genome assembly GCA_013399875.1 of Gymnorhina tibicen. Lineage (NCBI taxonomy): Eukaryota > Metazoa > Chordata > Aves > Passeriformes > Artamidae > Gymnorhina > Gymnorhina tibicen. The sequence goes on along the minus strand of VXAZ01002124.1, from coordinate 173,901 downwards.
CACGTGGGTGCGAATTAATAGAGTTTTTAAATGTATTTTTAATTTTTATCTCCAAGCAATGCTCTATTATCAGCAAGATGATAAAATGTCTTGAATAGTTGACTCTGGGGCTTTCACTAAACTGCCCATGAATGCTGAAACCATCTGTTTTTCTGGACGTTTGTCAGGGTGAGTGTGGCAGAGGCAGCTGTTTGAAAAGGGACGCTTTGGATGATGAACCAGCCCATTGTCTCTGAGCGATGCGCTTGCATTCAGCAGCTCTACCCAAGCGTACTATAGAGCAATCAAAATCAAACTATTGTTTGTCCCAATCATATTGATCTGAAAAGAAGGTGGTGGGATGACCGCATTGTAGATGCAAATAGTTGTTTAGAGCAGCTGTATGCTGGCCAATATGTACCACAGTAGGAATCCCACATGGAAGCTAGAGGGCTCCCTGCACCCTACTGGGGACAGAGAAAAGATGATGCCAGATTGAACTTCAGTCTACAGCAAAAAGGAAGGATCTGGACTGTTGGTATTGCTAGTAATTTGCTTTTTACAGCAATGGTTGACATTAACCCTGTAGTGCCTTAGTAACTAAAGCTAATTGTTCAGGGTTTCTTTTTATGAAAGCACATTGTGAAGAGAGATTATCAAGAAGATAATTACCTAAAGCTATTGCGATGAAATATAGAAGCAATTGGATTGCTTGGATGTCAACTATCAATTTTCTCTTCTATAAAAATTAATTGCATTTTTGTTGTTGTTTTCTATGCAGAATCATTCATGCACTGTTTCAAGTTTTCATAATTTATTTATGATGATGAAAATATAGCAGCTGAATCGAAACATATTGTGGTGTTCGTTTCTGTGTTAAATATAGCTGTCTTATCTCTGCAGAAAGCAGAGGAAAATATGATCTTTAGTGCATGTAATGAAGATTATAGCTTTTAGTTTGGAGTAACTGAGAAAGCTGCACTTCATCCATTAACATTTTAAGCTTTTTAGTTGTCCTTGTCACTTCATTGCATGCATGCTAATATCTCCTCATATAAAATTTAATCTGTCGAACTAAATGAAGGAATTAGTATCTGAAAGACATCTTTCATTAAGCAATTAACGAATCTTTCTAACAAATCTACAAAAGCATATGTGTTTATATTTAATAAGTATTTGTATGATCAGCCAATTGCAATACATAGATATATCTTTTTTGTTTATTTGTGATATTACAAAATCTTAACTTACAATTAAGTTGTGATTATGCTTTAGAAAATGTAATTGTCAACAACTGTGGTTAGGGGACTGCTGTCTTTAAGAATCATATTACAGTCACATAAAGCTTAGTATTAATTTCTTTGTGTAAGAATCTTTTTTCCTGTCTCTTTGTGATTCATGGGTGGAAATGATGAGGTAGTAAAGAATCTGCAGAGGGAACACATTCAAGGATATGTCTTTTATAAAATTAACAATGATGTATATGTGCATGTAGGAGGGAAGCAAACAAGAAGAGGATGGCAGCCTTGATGAAAAGATGATCACCTGCACCAGCTGCAACACGTTTCTTTTCACAGCTCTGAGTAGCTTTTCAAACGTGCTCCTTTTCAGGCTGCTTGCATAATTTAATGGACACCCCAGCCTAACTTAAACTATTACTAAACCACTGTCAGCCTCTGTGTAAAAAGTGAAAAACATGAGTAAAAATAGTGACATTGTCCTTTTGCCCTTGCACCATCATTAACTTCTTAGGGAGTCATTTTCTTAGCAGTATCTATGAATGCTTCCTTCCTGGGCTTCTTTCGTGTTTGAATTAATAGTCTTTAGAACACTCCATGCGATGTATAAATGTCCAGTTGCTGCAGCACTTTGAATTGTCAATTGACTAATAACTCTAATATGAAGGAAAAAAAAAAGCTACTTGATGTCCTTGAATAAGATGGTGCTCCTGTACTAATTGCTCTAGATTTGGCCCATTTTTATAGATTTTTTTTTTTTGGTAAGTGAAGTCTTCAATCATGTAGTTGTTTGAAGAAAAAACCTATGGTAAAGCAGATGAGCAGTAAATTATACTAGCTTCAAGAAGGATCCAGTTTCCTGAGTGAGGACAAAATTCTGCATTACTGGTTCATTTTCAGGCACATAGAGTGTATACAACAATTCTAAGCATTTCCTTCTGCTAAATATTGAAGAATAATATTCTTCAGAAACTTTTACCCTTCTAAGTGCATGTAGGTCCATGGCTGTTGGCAGGAAAATTCCACAGAGAGAAACTGGAGGTGAGTAGAAGAAATAAAACCTCAAGTACTTAGAAAAGACTGCATCTGCAGTTATCTCCACGGGAGAGACCTGTGAGTGAGGTGAGTTAGTGAATTACAGGAAGGCACTTGGATGTTACAAAAATGAATTTGGCCAGTAGAAAGACTTGTTTTTCTTTCCAGACGTCCAAGTAACATTAAGACAGACAGTGTAGCATACTTGATTTGACTCGTTTGCTTATCTTTTTCATTAGCATTTTGCTACCTGACTGTTTCAGAGCCAGTTCTCCAAGTGTTAAAATAACTCACCAGCTTGACAGCTATCATATATGTCTGGCAGTATTAACAAAGTGCAATCCTTGCCATGAAGTTAGAAAAAAATGTATCAGACACCTACTTGCTGGTTGCCAGAGGACCAAACCTCTGAGCAAGAGAGAGACAGAGGGAATGCTGCACCACCAGCGAAGTTCAGGGATGGTGAGGAGCCAAGACACCTGCTATTTGCACCTCCTGGAAAGGGTGGAGTGGAGGAATCCTGGAAATCTTGGTTTCCTCTCAAGGACTTCTTTGTCACATCTCTGAAAGTCTGCTCAAAGTTTCACTCCTTGTGTCAGACTCAGGGCTGTGTTTGCTTCATCCTGTGTTGTAGAGTCCGAAGACATCTGTCCAAGGATGCTTTTTAGCTGTGTGCAGTGCACTGCACAAAGTACTGATAAGGCCCATTCCTATGCTGAAAGAGCTGGAAGAGCCCCAGCCTCTCTCAAGCAGTAGCCATTTCCTTCTGCTTTTAATCTTTCGTTTGCTATCACACAGCTTTCTGGACATGGGCTTGTATTGCAATCCTTTTGTTACATGCCTTGAGTGATTAACTCCAGTGCCTACTTCCAATGGTATTCAGTTTCACCGAATATTGCTGTCATGAAATTACAGTTCAGTTAACCACAGAGATTTTACCAAGTGCAATTCCAGGATCTGCTTTACTTCAGGTGGAGTTACACAAAGGTGCTGCAGAATATCAGTGTTTGGTTATAGTCCTTTTGATCAAGAGCAGTATAAATACATAGATAGACAGAAATCAGAGCCTTGGAAAAATAATACGTCAGTAGTGTATTGCACTTTAACCTTTTCTCATTACCAGTTTTCATCAGAAAAACTGTGGAGATGCACTTGGGTACAGTTGTGGGGTTGTGATTTTATGCTGCAGTTGTCGAAGGGAATCATGCACCTATCGTCTCAGGTTGGATTATATTCTACTTTGGTCAACCCAATGCCCACATGTCTGCCATGCATTACAATCACATGGCAACATGGGTTGTAAAAGAGATAGGTACAAACAACAATAATGCAGAACTATTAGTACTGTCTGTGTATTAATATTATTTGGCTGGGTTTTTATTAGGGAACAAAATTAGGAATTTCTTCTTGAAGACTCAGATTCTCTACATCCTATAGGAGAAAGGGAAATAGTCTGATAGAAATAATGTTTCTTTGGAATGGGCACACAGAAATAAAGCTTCTTTGGCTTTGTTTCCTTTCAGATTATAGTTTGCATTAGTATAAAACTCTGAATCCACATTTTTTCTTTCCTTTTTTTTCTTTTTGTTTTAGGACAGGTTGTTATATCCCTTAAAAAGATTTTTAAACAGTCTCCTTTTCCTGGTGGAAATTTCTCTTCCCAGAGAAGCATTTTGACAATGATACTGATTAACATCCTTTCACAAGGTGAATAATATGTTAGGCGAAAATGTAGTAGAGTTAGAGAATTTGGCACAAAATTGGAATAAGGACAAAATGTTGTCAGAATTGGGTGCTGGAAGCCATATGCTTCTTTTTTGAAGGTGGGTCACGTTTTTAGCTGTCAGATGGCTAAGAATTCTCACATCGCCCGTGGACTTCAGGCAGAGACAGGTTTTCACCATGGTGGAAAGGCAGACCTGCCTGCTACCCCCAATTTGGCACGTGAATTGAAAACTTGTATGACAAGGCATCTGATTTATCAAGCCTAATTTGTGACGTGGAAGGACTTCTCTTACAGAGATTTGTTTTCCACTCTTCCTGGGGCAAGCTGTCATTTTGCTACAAATTTTGGAAAATGGGGAAGATTGGGTTTGTTGGTTTATATGTTTCTCCAGAGGATGCGACTTGCAAAGTGAAGTGCTTGAATAGGAATTTCATCTTAATAAGGACACAAACAAGTTTCTTGACTTGTGGTTCTAAGCATCATTCTTGTGTTTGAGAGAACAGAAAGACAAAGATGAAAAAAAGCTAATAAAACCTATAAAATTAGACTTCTCGTCTCAACCCCAAATAGGTTACTAGGTAACACCCAGACTTTTTTGCCTACACTTTTGTTCTAGCTTAAATAAATCTGCTCTTTTTACTTTCCAGTTGTTCCCAGTGTATTTTTAGGAAGCTGCAGTTTTACTGTGAACTGGTCTCACTCCTATAGCATATAAATCTATTTATTTATTTATTTATTTATTTAATTGTCCACTAAATTTTCTTTGAAATTCTAGGTGAGGCTTCATCAGAGATTTTTTGGGGGGTGATACAAATATTTCTGTTTACAATATGTGGATTGACAGTACTACTCTGTCTCTGGGTCTCATTACTAGAAAAAATTGATAGCTCTTAGTCCTTGGCCTCATTTGTGTTTTCAGTTGTGGAAGCACAGCACCCAGCAGTTCTTATCCCTGTCCTGAAGTGCACAACCTCTCAGCTAAGGCTAACAGATCTTCCCATTACTGATGTCCCACATTTCATCTTTGTGATTTCTGGTCCTTCTTTTTGTTGCCAGTGAGTTGACTTCATGTTCACATTTATATTTAATATTTTGTTGGTGGAAATTTTAAACCTAACTAACCTTGAAGCCAGTCCCTAAAGTACTTCATTAATATCCTCCTTCCCATATGAATAATTTTTTTTAGTCTGTAAACTACTGGCATTGGCAGCTGATTCCAGAACTGCTTGTGACTGTTGGAATACTCTGCTGACTTCCAGATTACTGGGTTTGCTGGTTTAGTTTTTTAATGTAAAATATTGGTTCACAAAATCATAGACTCATAGAAGGTTTGGGTTGGAAGGGACTTGAAAGATAATCTAGTTCCAGTCCTGCCTGCCACAGTCAGGGACACTTCCGCTAGACCAGGTTTCTCAGAGCTCCATCCAGCCTGGCCTTGAACACTTCCAGGGATGGGGCATCCACAGCTTCTCTGGGCAACCTGTTCCAGTGCCTCACCAGCCTCACAGTAAGGAATTTCTTCCTAATGGCTAAATTAGAAGGAAATAGACATAATCATTTTGTGCAACTCTTGATTTGTATGAAGAGTATTTATTTCAACAAAAAATTAGTACAGTGATTTTTTTCTCAAAGCAGACTATTCTTGAGTTTTTAATCCTTTTTTTCAGTGTTTGGAAATGAAGTTCTGTTGTACTTTATGGATGTTGTATGTCACAAGAAGGAGTTTTATGCAGCAATTTATCATGCAAAATTTCCATTTCTGAATGGTTTTTAATCAAAAACTTCTTTGTCTTGAAAGGTGTCTTTCTAACTTTAGAAGTAGAAGCCAACAAGTATGGATCCATTCACACTGAGAGAAAAACTATTCTACTTTCTTGCAAATGAGTTTTAAAAAAGGAAACTGCTTCTGGTTATTAGGAGATCCTATAGAAAGCTTTGTCCTGGCATGTTCATCCAATTTTTTACTTGCTTCCAAGTCATGTATCCCAGTCATCTCAGAAAATACCTTGCCCTTACTAATACTTGCTTTAGGTTTCATTTGATGATGCAGTGGTTTCTGAGTGGCTGCACTGCCGTGGCTCTCATGTAATTGAGTGGCATCAGCCCTTAAAACAGAGCTGGCCACCAGCAAAATGGAAGCTATTTCTGTTTTCTTCAAGCGGGGGTGGCTCTCAGGTAGCTTTCACTTGTTTTATTAGGAGGAATCTGTGCCCTTTCAGTTCCTATGTATTTGGGAAAGTGGGTGGTATTTCTAAAGACATGGAAACTTTTGTGTATAAATTTATCAAACAAATTTGATATTCAGTACTCACTGCAGACAATTACTGCATGTTCAGTCCTCAATATGTTCAGTGGTGATCAGTATCAAAAGAGGAATGTGTTCTCAGCCTTCAGCTTGAAGTAAAGGCTTTCTTCTTAAACAACATTTCTGTCAACTTTCTAATTCCGGCACTGAGTGAATTAAAGTTTAATTATAGTAACACAGCTAGATTAACAGAGTTCATGCATGAAATAAATACAAAAGATTATAAATATCAAAACAGTTCCAGAATCTGAAAGATTTTAGGTCAAAAGCTTTCTGCTACCATCACTTTGTTTTTAACTGATGAATATTTACCTCTACTACTATTTTATAGCCATTTTCTCTCCTGCACTGAACACACAAACATAAAATACTGATGAAAAATGCTGTGTAATAACAGTAGTAACCAATGGATGGTGGCTGTAGTAAAATAAATACTTGGCATAATTAAGAAGAAAAAAAGCACAGGTTTTTTAGCCTCTTTTAAATAGGCTTAGCAGTAAAATTTACTGTTTCCTTAATTCTATGAGAAACTTCACTAAGGTTGATTGGTTTGATTTATACTGCCAGTATAGGAAAAAAAACATTAAATGAGTTTAACTTAAGACTTCCCATGCCCAGCTGAACTGAGATACACTTTTTGATCAGACTGGATAATTAGCCTTTCAGAGAATCACCATGTTATGGCATGTACTAAGGGAGAGTTAAAAATGGTTGCCACAGATGCAGCAGCTTTTCCAAAAATGGGTGTTGACATTATTTAGCTATTGCCAGAAAACAGGGCGAAGGGTTTGCTTTATTAAAGGGTAAAAGCAGTGCCACGTAAGTGGGGGTGCTCTGCTGCTCCATATAGTCTGTATGTGATGCCCAGTTTTCAGCATGATCCCTGCCTGGGGCTTGGTGGGATACGTGCACAGACCCCTTATTTGAGTGTGGTGATACTTGTACCTCACAGTGTTGAACCCTTTGAGCTTCTGGCATGTCCAAATGGTCAATGAGAACAGTTCCAGTGTATTTGTCCTCTGATTTTGTTCTCTCCCTGGTCACCTCTCCTGAGATACTGGTAATGGTTTTGTGGAAATCATCTATGATGCAGGGACATACTCGTAATGAAGACATAAAGGGCACCGTTCATTCTCCTAAACAGAGATGTCTGTCTTGTGAGGCCTCCAGCTGTGGGTCCAGAAGGATGTAATTCTCCATCCATGGCAGTGTCAGGCCTGCCAGCTATGTGTGAATGTGGAATAAATACCATGGAGCATCTCACAGTACTAGATAGACCCCTATCTTGAGGCAGCTGAATTGAGCCCTGCTTGTTTACTTCAGGTGAAATAAATCAGTTTGAGCTTCACTGATGGTACTGATTGCTGCTGGGCACAGGGAGAGTAAGCAATTTTAGATACCTACATTCAGGTACCTAAAATTTAATCTGAAACCAACATACAGCCAAAAGCAGGGTACTTACTGTCTTCATTGGTACACGGGATGAAGGCTGGAAACTTGCTGGCGTGCCACCCTCTACTAACGTAAAGCCATTGTGGTGCAAACTCATCCTTAAATAAAATGTGGAATTCTGATAAGTGAAGTGTAAGATACATTCACCCATACTAAGTTCACACACCAGACCACATAGAAGTGAAGATTGCAGTTGTCCCTCTGCTGTGGAGGTAAGACAGGTCTCTCTAAAGAGGAATTCAGAGCACCTGAATTAGCACTCACACTAGGAACTATACTTTCCATGTGCTGTATAGGATATGCAGGGGGATATGGGATCCTTACTGATTGCTTTAATTTAAGAGAGATAAAACAGGGCCTGAATTTTTTCATGTTACAGCTTTAGAGAGAACCCCTGAAATGTAAAACAAGTATAATAAAGAGTGTGCAAGGAGGGTGGAGTGATACCTCAGTAGTATTAGGGAGACAGGCAAAAATCAAACAGATTGGGTGGTTGGCTGGCTCAGATGTTGGGCTGAGTGTTGAATTTGAGTTAGGAATTATTTCTTGCTCCATGACCTGGTGGTTTTTTGTCAGGTATGGGACTAGCAATGGTTTATTCCAGCTGTCACCATGTCCTGCAGCCTGTCTTCCCCATGCAGAATTCCTAAAAAAACAGTGGCAGACAGTTGTGATTATTCTAGTGGAGATGAAACCACTAATCAATTCCCAGGAATACCAAAGTGTTCCTAAAATAAAATAATGTTCTTTAGGAGCAATTCCTGATAACTCTTATCATCATCTAACAGTGATTTCTATTCATGGGACAAAGCTTTACTCTTCATTTAGTTATGTGCTAAGGCACATAAAAGACAAGGAGGTGATCAAAGGCACCTAACACACATTTACCAATGGCAAATCGTGCCCGGCCAACATGGTGACCTTTTATAATGGAGTGATGGCCATGGTTGATGAAGAATGTCTGACAGATGTCATCTATTTAGATTTCCGTAAGGCCTTTGATGTGGTCCCATAAGACATCCTGATCTCCAAACTGGAGAGACATGGATTTGATGGGGGGACTACTCAGTGGATAAGGAATTGGATGGATCATTGCAGCCAGAGTTGAGGTCAATGGCTCTATGTGCAGGCAGAGGCTGGTGACGAGTGGTGTCCTTCAGGGATATGTCTTGGGACTGGTGCTCTCCAGTATCTTCATCAATGACACAGACAGTAGGAATGCACCCTCAGCAAGTTTGCAGATGACATGAAGCTGAGTGGTGCAGGTGACACAAGAGGAGGATGGGATGCCGTCCAGAGGGACCCGAACAAACCTGAGAAGTGGGACACGGAAACCTCATGAAGTTCAATAAGTTCAAATGCAAGGTGCTGCACCTGGGTCAGGGCAATCCTAGGTGTGAGTACAGACTGGGAGAAGCCTTTGAGAGCAGCCCAGCAAGGAAGCAAGCAAGGAAGCAAGCAGCCAGCAAGGAAGACTTGGGGGTTCTTGTGGATGAAGAGCTGGACATGACCCAGTCATGTGCACTTGTAACCCAGAAAGCCAAACGTATCCTGGGCTGCATCCAAAGCAGCGTGGCCATCACGTCAAGGGAGGGGATTCTGCTCCTCTACTTTGCATTCGTGGGACCCCACCAGGAGTGCTGAGTCCAGGTCTGGGATCCACAACACAAGAAAGATGTGAATCTTCTCAAGTGAGTCCAGAGGAAGGCCACAAAGATGATAGAGGGATAGAGCATCTCTCCTGCAAAAACAGGCTGAGATGGGGTTGTTCAGCTTGGAGAAGAGATGGAAACCTCATTGGAAACCTCATTGCAGCCTTCCAGTGCCTCAAGGGAACGTATAAAAAGGAGGGAAAGGGACTTTTTATACAGGCAGATAGTGACAGGACAAGGGGAAGTAGCTTTAAACTGAAAGAGGGCAGGTTTAGATTAGCTGTTAGGAAGAAATTCTTTACTCAGAGGGTGGTGAAGCACTGGAATGAGTTGCCCAGGGCAGATGTGGATGCCCCATTCCTGCAAGTGTTCAAGGCCAGGTTGGATGGGGCCCTAAGCAACCTGATCTAGTGGAAGGTGTCCCTGACTGTGGCAGGGGGGGCAGAACTAGATTATCTTTAAGGTCCCTTCCAACCCAAACCATTCTATGATTCTATGATCTTGAAGGAAAGTCTGTGTAAAAATACTAGTTTAACTTCTACCCATGTTTCAAGGCAGAAACATCCTTGTTTACGTTTCTGAACAGGATGGTCTGGGGTGAATTCCTTCAGGATACTCAGCTTCATGACTTAGAGGGTTTATTCCATCCCCATATTCTCTCATTGCTGTTTGAGTTGCTGTAACCTTAATTAAGGTTGCCTTCTTACAGTATTTTTTTTTAAATGTTCTTGGAAGTGTTGAACTGCTTGTGAGTTTAAAGCAAATTAACAATACTTCTTTTTTTTCCCTCTTGAAAAGCTGTTTTACAATATGTCTCTTGTAAACTTGCAGCTTTCTAAGTTTCTGTATCAGAATTTGAATTGATTATGGGATTTGACGGATTGTATCCCATTAGCTCTTTGGCTTGTAGGAAACAGCCCTTGACCTATTTTTTTAAGCTTTATTTCATAACTGTTTTCAAAACTGTCTGAAGATCAAAAAAGCAGGGTCATTCATTTAAATTTACTTTAAAGACCAGTGGTTCATGGCTAATGAATGTATGGTTTATTAATCAAATGTATGTAGCTGAAAGAAGCCAACTACAATTCACTTACAACTGCGATTTTACCCTATTTTAACGTTATTTTAATGAGCTACAGATTTGAATGTGGGCTTTGTTCATCTGTTGCTTCCACTCAATTGCAGTTTCACCCTAAGAAGACACAAGACAGATTGATCAGGCTTCCAGTCATTGTGAGACTTAAATGAAGTGAACAGGGCCTTATGTTTCAAAACCAAATGAGAGGATTAAAGCAACAAAAAAAAAAATTCTCCTATGTTATCTGTCTGCTGTTCTTAAATTTGATTAAGCTACTTGCCACTAAGCACTTTTGGTTTTACTGTAAATACAGCCTAGAAATAAATTTTCATGGCCGCAGGCACCAATCAGCAAGTGATACCATGAATAATTAGCACTTAGAAACACTTGTTCATGTTAGAATATTTCTTTGATTGCCATTTCCAAAAACACACTCAGATAATAGGACAGTACATTTCTTTAAGGTCTAATTGGGATAGAGCTCCGTGCCAGCAGTTACAATAGCAGTATAAGCAAACTTTTCTGAATATTTGGGTTTTGTATGTGTGTGTAGTGCAAGTTTGTATTTTATGAGAACAGAAAAAAAAGAATAGTCTCAAGTTAAACTATAACAATTTGATGCATTCATATTTTATTTTTTAAACTACAGCGTTCCGTTTTGGGCTATAAAAGGCACTTTTGAACCTGAATATGACCATATCTAATATTACCTTTGCAAAATATATGCAGATTGCAATGACCTGTAAAATAATTAAATGGCCTGTGAAGACAATGTAAGCAAGAATTCTGTGTCCTACTTTATTCTTTTCTGCTTTATTCTTATAAGCTCTCCGATTCGCTTGAGAATATCTGATAGGGAGTAGCAATCCTTGTGAGTTATACTGAGCATAAACTCTAGGAACAGCAATGTAGAAGCATAGCTCAGTTTTATAGACTTTTGCTTTGGTTTGTATGTTTAACTTTTGACATAAGTGTGTTTGAACTGTGAATTCCATCCAGAAATACTTTGAAAATATTCATCATTCCAGTAATAATGCTCTGTTTTCCAAATATGTTTAGTTTACCTATTTATAATTGATTTTGATGTAGATTACACATTTCTGTATTTGATGTGCACATTTTGTGTTCTAAATTGCCTTTTGAGTTTCTCATTAAAAACTGTTAAATAGCATAACAATCTATCCTATCTGCAGTTGATCCCACTGCAGTGTACCCAAACTCTCACCCTACTCTGGGGTGACTTTCTGTGCAGGAAATCCATGGCTGCAGATTCTGAGAGCCTGACTAACGTTCTCTCAAATTACTTTCTAGATTGAGATTTTAAATAAGAAATACAATAAATAAATTTTGTTAATGCTGAGACATTTTCCAGGTATTAAAAATGCTTTTAGAGTGGAAAACAGTTATTTAATCCCTTAGAAGAGATGGTTTTGAAAACTGCTCTTTATATAATGTTTTGGCTACATTAAGTACAAGCACCGGCCAATTGGTGAAGGATTTCCATGGAGCAGGTTAAATTTACAGCTGGTGAAACTGAGGCAGAGGTGGGAAAACTGGACTTTCTGGTGTGCTTAAGCACGTATCTCCTGCGACTGGCGTCTCTATGGGACAACTGAAGCACAGGCTGCCATAACTGTGGCACTTTTAATTTAGCTGTGGTGAGAGCAGTGAAGGGTAGGGAAGCTGTGGCAGTGTAGTGGTCAGCACGTGGACTTGGGGCAGCCTAGGTATATCTTCACTGATGTTGTCTGCAGCACCAAGATGAAAGGTAACTGGGGTTTGCCTCACTAGACTGTGAGCTGTACCTTCATTCAGTATCCGAAGGACAAATGCAATCTAGAAATTGTAAGATTACCATCAGATTTGGGAGTCCCAGACTCCCAGATTTGCATGGCTTTCTCTTGAGTATTCAGACTCTCCTTGTCTTGTTTAAGTGTTAGACTAATGTCTATCAGCCTCAGGAATTAAATGTGCGAGAATGAACACATTGATAAGAAAAACTAATTTATAATCAACACTGAGTCTTTATGCAAAAATTTAGAATAATGCAGGTCTTAAATCTGTCTGATTCCCACACATTGTTTGTTTTTAAATAATGTGCTGCATGAAGTACATTTTTTGTGTTCCAGGGAGATGATCGTTAATAGACCTTTGTGTTTTCTCAGCCTTTGTGTGGCCATATGTAAACTTGAGGAACCGAGTTCTGTTGTGTGCATCTGTGTCTAGCTGAAATCAAAGGTGATTTGACATTTTTCACCCCGAATGATAATTTAGGTGAAAAAAATATTGGTGGTGAATTTGAAGCACAAACATATTCATCTTCTGTATGGTAATCTTTATGCAAGCTGTGTGATATTATTTAAGAAAAAAGCCCTAAGAACTATCTGCATGTATTTTTAATAGAGTTAGATTACTTTATGTTTCATAAAAGTATGTATGAAGGCAAAAGCACACCGTGTGATGAAATTTTGTAAAGCATTTGTGGGCTAGTTTTCTGCAATGCAGGGTGTTTGGTGGCACAATCGGTGAATATTTCTGTATAGCTTTGCAGTGTAAAGCAAATTTCTCTTGACATTCAGTATATGTAATTAACCGAGAATATAGTTCATTTCATTTAGTGTTCATTCATCTAAAATCAAAGCATTTGGAATATTAATACTTAGCTTTGATATAAATGAGTAATCTACCGTGTATTAAGTGTCCTCTGTTTAAACTGAAGTTTCCAGATAGCACAGGATACCATCTGTATTTTTTCATATTATTATTGCCCTCATAATAAGTTCAAGGTGAGATTTTCAGGCAGTAAGCTGCAAGTCAGTTTTCATATAAACACTTTAGAAAAGCCATCCTGACATCAGCGGCTTATGCAGTCTTCCATCTATAATGTAAATGACTACACCTACGTTATTTTTATTTCTTCATTATTTTTTGTCCACTCATTTAAAAATGCTTAAAGCATTAAAAATGTTTCTGCAAATACGTGTGAAAGGAGACAATTGTTCTTGTAGGAAAGGCCAGGAAAACACACAAAAGAGGCCACAGTGAGACGATAAACATAAAGGTCCAGGAGGTATTATGATGAGGTTCACAGATACTGTGTTCCAATCAAGCTCAATAAGCTCTGAATTCCTATTATGTTTCTCAAGCCTCCAAAAAGACATGGGAAGAAACCAAAAGTTTAAGTCAAATAAAAAGCACTTGAGCCATGAGCACATGAATGTATAGCTGGGTAATGGAGCTTTCATCTCTGAAATAAAAACTGTTCAATTCAATTGGAACTGAAGTTTCTTCCCCCTTTGAAAAAGTTTATTTTAATGAGTTTCCATTTTATGCGTGGGCTGTTCTTTAATCGATGCTGCTCCATTGAAGTTTTACCCAATGAAGACACAAGACAGATTGTCCAAGCTTGCGGCTATTGTTGGGAGTTGATGAAGTGTATGGGCCCTTATGGTTGATAACAGAAGTAGATGGTCAGAGCCAATAAATAAAACTTTAACTCTGATTGTTGGGTGTTTTATGCTGAAAAGCTTTCTATTACCATGAATCTTCGGTTTTGAAGGACTTGTGAACCCAAAGGCAGCTTGTAGCTCTGTCACACAGACTAAGTTGGTCAGACAAGCAGCAATCTGTCCTATCCAATAAACCCAGTTTTGTCTTTTAAATTCTAGACTTCTCTTCAGGAATCAACATTGTTAATATCTTGACAGACCATTAACTTCATAATACATGTATCTGCTGCCCTGTTGATTTATCATAAAAAATTGATGTTTGCAGAAGTTAAATTGTGCTGTCCTTGATCGTGTTTTTACAAAGCACATATCAGAAAGAACAGTTTTAGCAACTGGAAGCCTGTGCTAATGTTTGAGGAAATTAATAAAATATTCTTGTGACATCACTGAGAGTCACAAATGCAAAAGAACCCTAAGATGATTCATGTTCTGTATATTAAGGAAAGAGGATATTAACGTAGAGTTTTGAGTTTTCTCACTGGTAAATGAGATTTATTTAACAGATAGAGCAGTCTTAGAGCCAGATATGTTTGTCACTTTGTCCAAAGAGGACTCAGTGAACAGAAGAGCAAATAAAAATTCAATTAAAATACTCTGCATATTTACTGAAGAAATGTCATTCCTTTCAATTTTAAGAAGAAAATCTGTTCAACATTTGTGTTCTAACTGGTTTTGTCTGATCAGCAATACTTGGAGTGTGGAAACTAGTGGCTGGAGGTGTCATGCAGATACAGTAGAAGATAGTTGGCCTTAGAGATGCATTGTGTATTCTGGAGTTTCCTGATTCTTGGGATGAGAGGGAAAGAGAGGGGGTGAGAAACCTGATTGGCTGGGAGAATGCGGGGATTTCAGGTGTGAGTACTGATGGATTGCAGTAGGGAAAGGGTAATGTTGTGGGGAAACAGGAGGGAGGTTTCTCTGGGAACGGCAGTTGTCTACTTGCATGAAGGTCACTTAAGATCAGCCCCTCCTAACCTTCCAAGGTTCTTACTCTTCTTTGGCATCTGGTTATCAGAACATCTTTCATGAAGTAGCATGGCTAATATTTGTCACGTGTGGTCTGTTCAGTTATTCCTTACATCTGAATACAAGGAAACATGTTTTTACTGTGAGGGTGGTCAGACACTGGAACAGGTTGCTCAGGTAGATTACTGATCCCCCCATCTTTTAATACATCGTCCTGGACAACCAGCTATAAATTACCCTGCTTGAGCAGGTGGATTGGACTATACGATCTCAAAAGGTCCCTACCAGCCTAAACAGTGGCAAGCTTTTGTGTACTGTGCAGTATTTTATTCTGGTAGGCACGTTGCTTGGGTTCTAGTACTCCATCTTGTTGGTATGTGTTTCAGGAAAGAGAGGAGAAAGATGTAGCTTGCATATGGAATAGGAGGTCAGATTGGCTGCCAAAAACTTATCTTGTGTAATGATGGTCTTTTAAACTGCAATGCTAATTAAAGCAACGTCCTCTCATATACAGGACATGGAGAGGATGGGCAAATCTTTTTGGTGCATATTTATCATGCCTTAAAAAAAATCTATTTTTCTTAATAATGTTTATACAGTTACAATAATATTTATATTGTTTCTTTACTAGGTGGCATTGTACTGAACACGATCATTCTTCACTCGTAAATTTGATGAGGATGAAAATTCCATCTTCATCATTATTTTCTTTCATTAGATGAGCTGCATTTTGTCCATCTCCTAGAGAAAGTTGGCCTTATGAGAAGAAGTGGCACAGGAAAAGAAGGTACAAGGTGTGGGAGGTCAAAAGGATGCATTTAGTGTACATCAAGGAATCCTTGCCTGTAGCTGTAGTGCCCCTAAACTGTGCAGCAGTATGTGTTTAAGGGCATGCTTTTGATGATGTATAAAAGCCCTTTATTGTACATGCAGTACAGTAGCTACAACTGCAATGCAATATGCCAACCCTGGTCTTCATAACCACAAAGATTTTATATCTTTTGTGTGCTAAATGATATATTGTGTGCTAAATGGTATTACCGTGCTCTTGCAAACCATGTGTTAACTCAAAGTGTGTTAGATGTTGTAATGGAATAAAATGTTTTGTGTAAAACTGTTGGGATGTGGGTAGCTGAAAAGGCTGAATTTAGGGAAAGAAGCTCTGAAATACTTGGAGGAAAGCCAGCTACTAAAATTTCTGTGAAGAGTGGACGCAGATGAAGCCAATTCCATGGCAAATTAAAGATCAGGCTAATTTAGTGTTAACCAGAGCTGTTTAGCACCCAAGATGAGTTGCTCAGGCCCTTGTGACAGTGAGTGTGCTAATTGCACAAATCACAAAGAACTTAACCGTCATTTGTACTGTGCAGGATCTGTTTTGGCTCTCTCAAAGCCAAACTAACTGACAGGATGCAAAGGCTTACTACCATCCTACTCCAACTGATGACACTTCTATCCTTATTTATCTGTCCATTGCTGTGGAGGAATACTGTCTTCTAGGCACTGGTGGTAGCATGACCTGTTAATAAAGCAGAGATCATACATTTTCATGAACCAGATCTTACTGCTTTCTGTATCTCTTCTGTAATACGCTTAGAGATTTAAACAGGAATAGTGATACAAAACTCTGGATATTATTGTATTATGCTATGTTGAGTGCCTTTGTGCAAGCAGATCTCCTTGCTGGGGAATATGCAATGTGGGCTCCTGCAGATGAGATTCATTCCCTTGCCATTGCCCATCTTTGTGCAGAAGCTTCATTGCCAGCTCTCTCCCTGAGAGGGGCTGTGGCTGTACAGATATCCTAAATAAGAGCAGCCTGGACACCCTGAAGAATCCAGTGAGTTCTTCAGCAAACAGAGTGATTCAGGGACTCATTTTGCTATTCCTGGTTAGCACAAAGAGAATTCTCTCGCAAGCTTCAGATTACAGAGCTTACTCTGAGCAGGGAAAGTGGTTCTCCTTCCTAAGGCATCTAATTATGAGTCTGTTCCTAGGTATTACCTGGTACAGGGAGGTGTGCTTGCATTTTCCTCATGAGATAAAATTATTCCTCTCCCTCTAATTACATGTGGTAGGAATTTATTCTTTTTACATTTAAATCAGTTTTATATTAAATTTCTTTTGCCTTCTAATACAGCTCAGGTTATAGAGTTGCTTTAATTCATCTACTAATGGAATTGGAGAGTCTGAAGGTTGTTTTCACAAAGATGCTCTGAAGGATGGGCACCCGTATCCATGCTTTGCCTTGGATAGACTAGTTCATTTGGGGATTTTACCAGTTTCAGCAGTTGCACATTGGGCAAAAGGGTCCTCGGCAGTTAAAGTCTTCTGGCACCCTAAGTTACTTCCTTCTTTAAAAAAATGCTCTCTTCTGATACAGCATCAGTAGAGCTTGGTATCAAAAAGGAGAAGTGTAGCATGAGTTGGGTTTTGTGTGTTCTGGTTTAATGAAAGGGAAGGTTGTTGGAGGAGTGCTGTTCTTCATATAAGATAATTAAAAATGTGCAGTTAGAATACCAGCTATATTTTGAAAAAATTTTCATCCATGTGTGCTTTTCCATGCTTCACCTGCAGCTTTGACACTTGGGAACTGTGGAACATATTAGGGGCAAACACTTTGGCTGTAGGAAAGGATGGCAGTGTATGTAAACCCCTGTTGAGGCTGCATCTCAGGTGCTCTAATCATGCTCCAAGCTCCAGCTTCATCCAGGAGCTGCACAGCCATTCAGTAACAGGCTTTGGCTTTTCTGGTCAAACTGGAGCAGTTATTGACTGGAACTCTGAAACCCTGTGTGCATTAAGCAAGATGATGGGTTTTGTCAGGTCATTGAAGCACTGACAGTCTAAGTCTTTGGAATGTAAAGCAGCATCCAGTAGGAAAACTGTACCTGCTAAAGTAAACTTATTTTACCAGAAGATAAAGAGGATTAGAATTCGATTTATATGATAGAAGTAATGGCTAGAGGCTGTAATAGCTGGCTGTCCTTTATTGTAATCCCCCAATTGCCAGATACGGGTCAAAAAGGTAAGATGTACTCTTTTGTACCAAAGCAGTGGAGTAATGAGGACATCTGTTTTCATATGGTACTTGACACACACTACCAGAAATTTGATGTCATGCTGTCCAAACTTGTACATCATTGCAGAATTGCATTAGCTTTTCTGATTGATTCTGACAAGTCACTGACAGTTTTTGAGGTGAAACACAGACATGACAAAGGGCAAGCAGAGGCTGCATATGTCAGCTGGAACACTCCCTTGTTGACTCAAAAGGGTGAAAATCTCTCAGTCTTGTCTCTATCTGCCCCTTGCTGCTGTTTAAGCTCCCCAGCCTTGCAGCTTTAGAAATTGTGTGGTTACAGTAGTAGGTCCTTCTGAGATTTTGCTTCAAAAAATTACAGTGCTAAGGAATAATTTTTTTCCATGGGTTAATGTGTGTACCCATAAGTTAAAAAGTGTAGTTCAGTAAATTTATTCATCATGAATCATGAAAAGTTGATTTCCTTTATTGTATCACACCATAAACATAGTAATTTTTGGTTTGTGTTTATACATCCATAAACTTCATTTACCCTCATGGTGTCAAGCAAGTCCGTTTCCTTTCCAGAAAGTGTCAACATATATGTGCAAACACACAGTGTTTTAAAATAACAATGCTATGAAAAAAGAATTTGTTAACTTGCTTTTAATGTTGTAGGGGCTTGGGGTGGTTGTTTTTTAAGAAAAATAAGGACAGATTGCACTCCAGTGATGATACATACAGGTTTACCAGCTCTGAAACAATACAGGATTCCCTCCGGTGCTACTGTCAGTAAGGTCAAATGCACCATTTGTTCTCAATATATATTTCTAGGTATGCTAGCAAAAGAGCAAATGATGTGCTGTAGCATAGCAAGTCAGGGTCACATTCTATTTTGCCATTTTCCATTCTATGTTCTGCTCCAAACCTTCTCTTTCAGATGGATGGTAATTTTTTGGCCATGGCTTGTTTTGTCTGTTTCTTGAGAATAACCTGATCAGCAAATGGAGACCAGTTATATTGCAAGTCTGTGGAGCTGAGACACTCAGTGTTCGATAAAAGTAATGAAAGAAGGATGTAACATAAATGTGTATATTTATGAATGAAGTATAAATGTGTATATTTATGAAGAATAGTGTATTGCACCTGGTTCATCTTGCTAGACTTGGACACTGGGTCTCAGAAAGGATCAGCTCACTTATGCCTTCGTTTTGCAGATAAATGTTAAATGCTACGAATGCTACACTTGTTTGGCTGATTTACACTTTTTCGTAAGAAAACACAAATGCAGTGATCCATTTTAAGTGAAATACTGAAGTTGGAATTTATTATTTGAATTAAAAGATAGCTTCAAACTATATGTTCTTATTAGTAAAAGAGAGCTCCCCTTTCACATTTTGTTTTGTTTTATTTTGGGGTTTCTTTGATTAAATGGACCAGGTCTTTTTGCAGTGAGGCCAGAGGAGGGCCACAAAGATCATCAGAAGGATGGAGCATCTCTCCTAAGAAGAGTTGAGTTTGTTCAGCTTGGAGAAGTCCTAAACAACAAATTATATGAACGTTGTTTGGATCAGTCTTTTTCATGAGTTTAGACAGTTCATTTTGAAAGGGTTGTGATCTCTCAGCTAAATTAGTGGGAGGCACTTGCAGATGAGCCATAGGCAGCATTAACAACTCTTGCTAGAGAGGAATATGTCAAAGACATAATGTGTGAAGCAAAGGAACAAACTTCCTCACATTATTGTCATGTAAATTCCAAGAGACCATTTTATCTTAGTGCCCTTTTCCCTACTTGGCTCTGTGAATTGAGCAAGTTAGACCCTTTCAAAGTGTTTGATGTGTGGTCACCTATTTTCTTTTTCCTCTGGAGATGCAAGCATCTCTTGGTTGCAAGACACTTGCTTTTCTCAGTTAACCATTGTGGACATCTGAGATGCAAATCATTGATTGGCAAAGATTCAGGGATTATACTTTGAAAGCTCCTGATATTTGAAGGCCAGTGTTATTTTACTTTACGTGCTGTTTGAGCTACTACTGCTTTACTGATTGTGCAGTGGTCATGGTGCTGTTTACAGGTATGGTTGATATTTCTGTGGCTGTAGAGAACTACGGTGGAATAGGCAGCCACATGAGAAGCTACCTTGCTGCTTAAGTTCTGTCATTGGACTGTCAGACTTCATATGGACAAAGCTGGCCCAAGGAAGAGAGTAAACATAACTTCCTCCATCTCCCACTTGGGAGGAGAAACACATCATGATCATCTTTATCTTTGATTGTTTCAGATTCCAGGCTGAATCATTCATATTCAAGAATGATTTTGTTCTGTTTTGGACACAGAAGAGACTTGCACAAGTCATGCTCCCTTTTGGGAAGCCTTGCTGTCACCACTTTGAGCTGGGTACCCATAGAGGAGAGCAATAACAAAACCAACAGCAATACAACAGCTGAGATACAAAAAATTGTTGACTTGTTGCTGCATTTCACATCCTTAGTGCATCCTTTTGCATTCATTTTATATTTACAGTGCAAGTTTGCCTATAAAACCATACATCACTATCAAACTTGTGGTATTTGGGACACATACACGGAGAAGGATGATCAGCATATTCCTTAAAGCATCTTTTGTTTTGCTTAAATGCTGTTGACTTGAATATCCATTGTATTTTTTGTGATGAAACTTGGAGATATATAAAAAAGTATTCTCTGTTGGTTGTGCATACATAATTTGAGCTCACCAGCTGGAATCACATGTATATGTAAATGATGGCAGATTTGGGCTCGTAATTGTTCAAATTGGCTATGGCATTTGTTATGTCAACCCTGTGTTCTCAGTGCTGACACTTTAGATTTCAATCAAAATTTTGTTAGGCAGAAGTCATAGAAAACTCCATTCTTTTAAGTGGGTGATTTTCTCATGATACAGTCTGGAGCTAGCAAACACTTAAAGAATTATTTTAGCAAATGGCAGTCTTTTAATAGTTTAGTCTGTGGCATAGCCTTAACAGGTTATATTCTTCAGAGACTTCCAAGCTGCCCAGCAAGATAATGTCCAGTACTAATTATGTATATTTTTCTTTATTCTATGAATGGAAAATAGAATGCCTTTCTTGTTTTTCAAATCTCTATTGCTATTTTAGCTCCTCATCTGCATGGGCACGCTGTAGGTACGAGTTATTAGGGACAATTGCTAGCCGCAATGCCATTTGTGAAACTGGGAGCTGTATTCCATTATGCTTAGAATCACAGAATCATTAAGATTGGAAAAGACCTCCAAGATCATCAAGTCCAACCTTTGACCACGTCCAAACACCACCGTGTCTAAACCACTAAGTGCTGCATCCAGTCATTCCTTGAACACTTCCAAAGATGGTGATTCCCTGGGCAGCCCATTCCAATGCTTAACCACCCTTTCAGTGAAAAAATTCTCCCAGATGTCCCAACCTGAACTTCCTCTGGTGCAGCTTGAATCCATTTCCTCTTGTCCTGTCACTTGTTGCCTGAGAGAAGAGCCTGACGCCTGTGTGGTTACAACCTCCTTTCAGGCAGTTGTAGAGAACAATAAGGTCTCCTCTGAGCCTCTTTTTCTCCAGGCTAAACAACTCCAGCTCCCTCAGCTGTTCCTCATAGGACTTGCTCTCTAGACCCAAGTGCAGGACCTGTCAGTTGGCCTTGTTGAACCTCATACTGTTGGCCTCAGCCCATCAATCCAGCCTGTGCAGATCCCTCTGCAGAGGCCTGTTCAGCCCACAACATACTTCTACCTTCTGGTGTTCAGCTTTTCCAAATTGTTGGCTGTTTCATTAACATATCCTCTAATTTTTCTGACATGCCTAGAAAAATCCCTCTTCCTTCTCAGGCCTCTGAAGATGTCAGGTTTCTGTCCATCCCAGGCTTGATCTCTGGAGGACTGCAGTTTGAAGAAAAACATCTGTGGTTATTTTTCCCTCCTCAGAAGTAGCTGTAGCTGTCATTACTTTTTTAACCTTTCCTTTATATATCTTCGCTGTTACAGTTCCTTTGATTCTGAGCTGAATCACATGGATAAACGGGCATCAGAGCAAACCTGGGCAGGCAAATGCCTGGGCAAACCGGCTCTCATAATATTTATAAAAGGTAGTGCCAGCAGTTTCTCAGTTTACCACAGTCCTGACTCTTCATTAAAAAGAATTGAAAATTCAGGGCCGTCAGTCTTAAAATCAAGGAGTGACTAGCACAGAAATATTAACTGATACGGACTGTCACAAAATACATTTTGGTGTCTTAGTTAGGTAGGGCTCAAGCAGAGTAGAAGTGCCTTAAGGCACAGACCAATTCTGAGCTTTATGTTCAGAAGCATTTTACAGCCATGATAATGTATCTCTGAAATTAAGCATCCTAAGCATGGCTGATTGTCTTTTAGTTAATTTATCACTGTGGAGTATCTATACAGTCACTTACAATGACAGGCTGTAGTATGGACAGTAAACCCTTCCTGTGGCAGACTGCATCTGTAGGCTTTGTCTGGACCTGTGATATAAATGTTCCTGATAGGCCTTGTTTTCCTACCAGACAAGGTTGGTTATTGTCCATGTTTGTGCATATGTATGTGAGGGAAACAAGGAACCACACTGAGTACAGTTGGAACTACTCCAATTCCTCCTTACTCACCCAAGTCTCCTCCTGTCCCCCAGCTTATCTCAGCAGAGAACATCTACACGTGTCCCTCACAGCACATCAGCTCCTGTGCTAGACACTCCTCTGTTCAGAGACACACAGATTTTTATCATTGACCTTCTCATAAGTGCATTTTGGACATCTTCAATGTAAATGCATGGCTGCACTTCTGACTAGATAGGTGCTTGGTTTTGCCATCAGCAAAGTCTAAATTTCATGCAGTCGTTGTAGGTCTGATGCTGTGGTTGCAATACCTTGGTTTCTCAGCATTGTGTTCCTGTGGAACTGCAAGTCTGGGGTGTGTATTTTAAATTGCCTTTTATGGTGGTAAGTACTCATTGGTAAGATCAGATTTGAATTTGTGTCTCTGAGACCACAGTATGTCACATCCTGAACTCCACATTTGGGTATTCCGTTCAAACTGTTGATTACGGCCTGATGGCTAGCCTGTTAATATGGAGCTTAGCTCCAGTACCTCTATGCCACTGGTTTTAGTATGCTGCTGAAAGGGAAGCCGTGCGTTTGCTTTCTCCCTTCCACCCAGCTCTAATGTGTGCTTTTTAGAAAGAACAATTTGTGCCATGGTCTGGATTTTGTTGCAAGCTATTGCAGAAACAAATACTTATACATTCTAACATTTCAAAAACATTACTGTACATTTGTCATGCTGGTTGAGTGTGGCAGCACCATTTCAGCATTAAGTTAATTGTAAGGAAAGTGTTCCTGGGCATGGCAGCTTGGTTTCTGTACCAAGATCTGGATTTCTAAAAACTTACTGATTTGTACCTCATTAGATCAAAATGAGGTTTTTATGTTATCAAAAGATTTGTAAGTACATCTTTTATTTAGAATGCTTGTTAAGGTGTAAATTACAAGTAGTGCTGAGCAAAAATGGAAAAATACTTCCCTGGAAAGATTATTGTGGTGACTTTCCACCTCAAAGCAATTCTTCATCAGCCTGAGAAGTCTAAGGAAGTAAAAGGTAGGATATGCTATAGGGAGACCAAACACAGAAACAGGGTATAAGATTAGGACAGGCAGACACTTTCACTGATCCAGTGGTGAAAAGGAGTTATTCCTCAAAGATCTGGGGAAATTCCACATTTCCTGTGTTTTCTTCACTTAAAAGGAAGGGCTTAGTTCCTCTATGAAAATGTGATTTATGGCCAGAACAACCTGCCCAATAAATTTTCTGTCTTGAAAGTAAAAATGATTTGATGAGGAATAATAAAGCAACAGTGGAAGGAGTTACATTGTCTTTGTCTTCCAGAAACAAACAAGGCTTTGAGCATCCTTTTAAGCCTTAATTTCATCTGAGCAGTGTCTCATTTCAGAGACTGACAGGTAGAATGATTGGCGTCAGGAAAGCAGTTTTCTCTTGACTCCTGGCACCCTTCCAGCGCTGTGATTCGTGCCCCAACACCGTCCAGCACCGTTACAGTTGCTCTGCAATGGTTTTCTGCTTACAGCAGAATTCAAGATGCATGCACAGAGGTCTCAGCAGTGGAGCTTTGAGTAGAAGTGTAAGTGGATTTGGATGTAGGGGAGTAACCATTCCTTATCAGTTTGGATCCAACAGCTGCATAGCTGATATGCAAGAGGACAAAGCCCAAAGGCACAGAGAAGTTTGAAGCTTAGCAAACTACAAGGAGATGTTCAGAATGTGAGGACGGCAGTATTGTTTAAGATAGATATAGATATAGATGATATGGATATAGATATAGATATAGATATAGATATAGATCAGCTTTTCTTTTGGATTCTCTGCTTTCAAGGTACTACTTTTTTTTTTTTTTAAAGGGGGATAGTTTCCAAAATGTAGTGTACAAGATCTGGCAGAAATTGATACAAGGCTTTTGGTTTGTTCAGTTCAATAGCAGCAAAACCACACATGTGAAAATAGGGGAGGGGGGATTGGTGGGACTTTGCTCATTTTTGGGCAGACAGATGTTTCCTGAGATGTTAAAATAAATCCATTTGGTTATAGGTTATAATACTTAAAACTTAATAGGTTATAATACTTAAAATTCAAGCACTCAGTGTAACTGAACATCCTTTGAGCCATTCTTTCAGCTGTTACAGTTCCTTCAGATCATGGAAGGTGACAGGAGTACTTCTAAGAGCTGTAGGAGCTCTTTCTTCAAGCTTTGGTATCCCTGTTGTTTCACAACAGTGACTTACCCACATTTTTCTGTGCATGTTTGGGAGTACACAAGTGGCCTTACGTACCAAATATCTTCTCAAACAAGTACAAACTTGGTTTTGTACCAAGTTACTGGCACTTGGTACAAAACCAAAGAAGTCAGTGACAAGATTTCTCTCCAGCAGACCTTGTATCATGAACTTTCAGTATGTACTGAAAAGAAGATACCAAATCAAAGCAAGTTTTCCTTCAAAGAAGCCAAGATATCTTCCCACTGAGAGAAATTTTCTTGCCAAATGCTGGCTCTCCAACTGTGGCCATCTTGACTAGGGAGCTATTTAAAGCAAGGATGCAATGATTTTTTTTCAATACGGCAAGACTTCATTTCACTTCTCATGGATGGCTGAGATGTTGATGCTCAAACTTTCCTTAAAAAGTATGTTCAGACAGAAATCAAGATCAGGAAATTTCAGAAGGAAGGTGATAATTGGGATGAACTGAAAGTAGAATTAAAATGGACACTGTTAACATAAATATCTGTGTTGTTTCTGCTGCTATAATCATATTCATTTCTCTTTATCTAATATATTCTATCCTTATTTAAGTCAGAGCGCACCCCACATGGTTGTTGCATCCACTTGAATGTATACTGTCTCTTATACTCTCTGACATGGTTTATAGCTGGTAAAGAAAGGGCATCGTAGGGGTGCTTCAGAAACTGGGCCCAGATATGCCAGTATCGTTTAAGATAAATGCCATTGCACTGGATGAGAAACTGTCCCTTGTCTGATTCCTTGGACACAAAACATGGATGTGGCATTATGTACATTAGGAGGCATCTTGTGTGAATTTGGTTTTCTTCGTTCACTGCAAAGTTACATGCCATGGAATAAGTACTTGGTGCTCAAGTGTTTATTATTTTTGTTGCCCTTATGATGAATAACCAGTGTCTTTTTGACAGAAAAGAGTTACCTTTTCCAAAAACTTGCATCAGTTAATCATCTAGGTTATGCAGGCAAATACAGCTCCTCACTGCCTAAACACCAGTCAGAGTAACTGAACTTGTTTAAAGGCATGAATATGCACATGCCTGGTTTTAATTGGGATACCTCATTTTCTCATTTCTGCCCTTGTTATACAAAAAAGGTATACATTTATCTAACCTTCCTTCCAGCCACACTGTTCTTGTTGCTGTTTTCTCCATTGCTGTACCTCCTGCCACCACTCCGGTGAATCAGGTGTGTGATGCAGACATGATTATCATCTGCTTGTGTCTTCTAGCCAGACTACGCCAAATCTCACAAACTATTTTGCATAACACGTTTAAGAGACCGCCTTTCTTCTCCGTCTGTGTATCTCACATGCTTGTTGGGTTCCCTGCTCTGTTACGCCTTAGTTATTGCACCTCAGCATATGACCACTGGGGATGAATCCATCAAATGCAACATGCTTAGCTGCATTTTCGCAGTCTCTCTCTTGGTTTGCCTTCCCACTGATTCAACTAACCTTTCATACAGTATCCAAGTATTTACACACTCTTCCTTATCAGCTCAGAATACCAGTTCATCTTTGAGGATATTAAAGATATTGCCCTTGAGAAATGACTTTCAGAGCTTGCATTTCCTTGTGACTACACAGAAAATGGTTTATCTGCTCATGTGCCAAGATGACTGCTAATTGATGTTAACTAAATGCTTTTCCTATGCAAATTCCTTCTGTCTTTAAACAGCTGTTGTCTATTGTCTAAAGTAAGATCTTTGAGGAAGTTAATGCCTTTTTCATTTGCTTTGGTTTTGTGCAGTACCTAATGCAATGGGTTTCTGATCTGTGATTTAGACACAGTACGTGTTATAGACACAGTTCCAAAAATAATAAAGTACAACTAGTTTGTTCTAGTGATTACCTCTAATAGCATTGTTTATGTCTTGTCTTTTTTATAGTTTTACTTACAAGCAGTACCTTTTAAAGTCCTGTAAATTTCAAAGTCGGAACAAATCATTCTGAGATTATAAAGTAACAGCATCCCTAGCTAAAACCTTCCATAAATATTCAGGACTACTGAACACAAAAATAAAGAACACCAGCAATTTAAACTGCATTTCTGTTATTATTCCAAGCCAGTTTACTGTCTTGGAAAACAGGAAAATATTTTTTCTCCATGTGCTTATGTTTTATAGTACTTTGTTTATAAACTGTTAGACTGTTTCCCTGAAGGAAATGGTGAGAATGAATTCAAAGCCTGTTGAAACTAGAGGAGCATTAGTCAGATTTAACATTTGTTTATTTGTGCCTTTTACACAGAAGGAAGGTTGGGTGTATTTTTTTAAGAAAAAGACACAAATCTGATTGCAGAGCTACAAAATTGGTAAATTGTCTTGAGGGCAGGTCTGCCCCCTGAAGCTGATTTTAAATCATGTTCTTAATTGACTGAATTTAAAGATGACTTCTCTTTGACCAATCCCATATGGATAACAAAGAGAAATCCCAAATTCATTTATTGTTGGTTTGGACTTTTCATTTTCTGATTGATACTCCAGACTTTGTTTGACAAGATAGGCATCACCAGAACAGTTACCTAGAAAATGAGTTCTTAGTTTTTATACACAGATTTTAGTTTTGACTCAAAAAATAGTGGCCTCTTTGCCAGAGGCAAATTGTAATCTGGCAGGCACACAAGGCCCTAAAGACTTCAGAGGAGCTGAGCAGAATGGCCCATATATCTCATTTTAAAGCTTCCTGCAATAGCTTTGAGTCCAATGAGGATCTGTGTGTTGGAAAGATCTGCCTCTTGACACAGCAACAGAGGAAAAAAGATTAGGCAGGCACTGTATTCCCTGTGTGGAGGCCCAATTTCTTTCTTTATCAGAATGACCTTAGCAATGGCCTGCTGGATATGATAAATGTGCTTTTTACCTAAGTCACGATGATGATGATGCTGATGGTCCTCATTGTGTCATCATAATTTTGTGCTGCAAATGATCAAATATAGGGTGGGGGGATTTTCAAGATCTAGTAAGAGGAAAGAGAAGATGCGTATTACCTGCAAAGCTTTTAAATTTCCTAAATCTGATGAATGTGCTGTGTTTTTTGAAACCACTAATGGCCTGATTACTTTTAGGGGAGACTTAGTAAGATGCTGAGGTTTAGAATGTCTGTCACTTCTCTGCTGATGTGTGTGTTTATGTAAGGCATGCACATTGAATAAATGTATATGTAAAGAGATTGCCTTAGACCCATTCACACTTTGACATGGATGTGCAATTGAGATAAATGTGTGCAAAATTCAGATGCAGTAAGCTTTCAGATAAATAGGACAGGACCTCTGTTGCTGAAAATTAGCAGAGCTCCTTTGACATCAAGGAGTGTAAATCCACAGATCATCCCTGCTGACCCAGCCCATCCTGCCTTAATTTACATATACCACTCTTTTCATTTCTGCAAATGAACTGGATGGCTCTTTCTTTCTCCCCATGCAGAGGGGGGTTAGTCCCAAGTCTGGGAATTAGTCTGGGAGTCCCAGCTTCTGTCCAGCTCCAGCTGTTTAGCAAAAACCCTCTGACCTGGAAATTGCCCTTCTCCACCACTGCAGAGGCTTGCCTGCTCAGAGGAGTGACTGTGCTGGAATAAACTGAAGGTCCAGAAGACTGTCATCTCAGGTGACTCTTATCTTTGTGCAATAACATCTTGTACTCTGTTTCCAGTGTTATCTGTCATCTAGATGGCCTGGAAGCCAAGACCTTGCGTGCTTTTTGAAGGTGTTCCTTTTGACTTCAACATGGCCAGGATATCCCCAAAGGAATTCAGTCATCTTCCCATACAGTAACGAAATAAAATCTGGTATCAAAACAAATCACAGGTGAAGGTTTAGGGAGGAAGGTGTACTGAAGGTAGGCCAGGTGAAATGTTTGTTGCAAATCCATGGCATGCTGCAGGATGTTTCTACTGCTCCTTCTTTTTACAAGGTTAGGAACTTCTTGAACTGATATAATGATTTATTGAAACTGAGCATAAGACAAGTTGTCATCAGAAATCATCATAAAGCTTGGGGAGAAACACAAAGTATTCCTCCAAATTTCCATACTGTGGCATTAAAACTCCCTGTATATATATATTATATATTGATATTGATATATATATACTATATACGTATATATTTATAAAGCGCTACAGGTACTTTTTTAAGTAAAAGAAAAAACCTAAGATGGTTTGCATCTTAAGGAGAAATTACTGTGGTAGTTCTCTCTAAAGAAGTAGTCTCCACTTTATTTTTTGCCTTTAATGTGAATGCTCACAGGTTGTATGTTAGGCTTGTTTTGGAGGAAGCTGGTTACTGAAGGAGGCTAGTTCTGAGAGCATAGGATTCATCCTTCAGGATTCAGAAGTCCTGAGGGGCAGAGCTGTCAGGAGTCATTGGCATTTAAAGGAGAGGAGGCTGTCTTCTATGAACGCTGTGCAAGTCTCTCAAAGGTTTTGAAAACAGGGAGTAATGCAAACTATATATAAAGGCTTGAAGGCAAGGTGCTCCTGGTAACCTGCATGACTGCAGATGTGAACTGCTGCACCACACTAGGTTTGGATACAGAGGATGAAATTCACTGTTATCCCAGGAACACAGCTGATGTTGACATCCATTCAGATCCATTTTGTTTACAGAAGAAGAACAGAGATCTTCACTGTTAGTAAAAGCTGTTACTGAATATGTTGGGATAAGAGAAAAAAATTACAAAGACAGATTCAAATTAATTTGGAGTCACAGAAGGGAGACTAGGAGGCATTTCAGTCATGTAGTAAATTAGTACAGAGATCTTTCACCTCCAGCCACTGGGTTCAAACTCATGCCAAGCTGCAGGCTGATAACAAATGAGTGATTTAAACTGTGTCCTTACTAGGGCATGGCCATGGTTTCTTGTGTATGCCTCTCCTCAGCTGGAAAGTGTTTCTGTTACATTAAATGTCTGAGTGTGGGATTATTGCGTTGTAACATTTACAAAACTGATGTATTTTCAACATTAATTATGATATTTAAAAGAGTAGCTTTGTCCTGATTAAATTAAACTGTTTTAAAACACAGTTATTGAAATTAATGCAACTGTTT
Organism: Gymnorhina tibicen; assembly: GCA_013399875.1. NCBI lineage: Eukaryota > Metazoa > Chordata > Aves > Passeriformes > Artamidae > Gymnorhina > Gymnorhina tibicen. Next base: position 144,048 of record VXAZ01002124.1, on the reverse strand, counting down.
TATATGAGCATTCTCACAGGAATATGGAAGCTCTTTATTCTTTTATTTATCTATATATGAAGAGTTAATGTATGTATGCATGTACTCATAGTCTTTTTTTTTTAAATAGTAAAAATACTAGGGAAGGGAATTATCTGTTTTTAAAAACCTTAAACCCTTAATCTTTCCTTTTTACATAATAGCTAGACTTGGATGTAGCTAATGTCATTTGGATGTTCAGTACAACATATGCTCAAAAGCACAGCCAGCTATATTGATAAGATAACCCTACTTCTCCACATACTATGGGTACAGATTTGAATTTAACACTGTTAAGCTGTGGAGGTGAAATGAGAGATCATGTGAGGCCTTTTTCAAAGATCAACCATAAAGCATACATTCAAATGATACCAAGTGATAAATTCATAAAAGTGGAACAGCCCCATGTTTATGTTTCTCTCACGCTCCATAACTCAGACATTTTGCAGATACGTTTGGTTGTGCCATACGGTCTTCTTCTATCAGAAATTTACAAAGATCTGAATAATGTTGTATAAAAATTGGGAGAAAAGCTCTGGTGTTTTTCATTGTTGCGATTATGATCTGGTGCACGGTATAGGTGACAGAACACCTATATCCTAGACAAGATGAGATACAACTTTCAGTAGGTATCTCTAAATGTGTGAAATAAATATTATTTTATGTATTTATTTTATTTTTGAAATGTATTATAATCTCTCATTGCTGAGGCAATATTTTATTAATCGTTCTCTCCTGGAAGAAAAATAATATCACACTAGACAGTTGGGAATTCTTACAGTTCTGGAAGCTGCATAAGACAGCCTTTATAAAAAAAATTACCTTTTAGAGAATTAGAGAAGCATAGATGTTTGTTAATAAAAGCCCAAATGTATAGCCTAAATGTGCCAGTCTTGCTCACTGGAGTAATTCTGTTTACTTCAGGAGAAGGAACTATTCCTGTGACAGTATAAAGCACCTAGTGAAATTTTTAATTTCCTAATTCATCTCTGGGGATGGATAATGCATATTTGAACATTTTAATTGTAGTGTATTATATTCTATTCTCAGACTAAGAGGTAGCATATACAGCAATTTTCAGTGGTATTGTATAATGGGTAATGTCTCTGATTAAAGATTATTTATGTACTAGGTTTTTTTTATTTTTATTTTTATTTACTTCATAGACATACTTCACAAAATATCATGGGCTGGCATCTCTACAGTAGCTCGGAGCTGCTCTTTAAAATGTCCTTGACTTTAAATAAGTATATAGCCAGAATAGGCATATTCTTGGCTTCAATGTAATTTGCCTTAGTCCACTCTCTGACAAGGCTGTTTAGGAGGGAGGATGCCAGTGGTTTCCAAGAGGAAAATTTATACTGGGGGAAATTCAGTGTTTGACAGTAACACAAAAGGACATGAGAGGCAGGTATGAAGGCACCTACTACAAGGGACTCCAAATTTTAATTGGACTTTTCTTTGCTTCTGCAAAACTAACAGTTGGAGAATTTATTAATAATTAAATAAAAACAGTGGAATCCTTCTGACATCATTCGGCTTAGGGGGAGCTATTAATGCACTGCATTATTTTAAAGAGTCGTATGCTCTGCTTGGACTGTGTACTGGGAAGAGTGTGACTTTGCGAAGAGGAACATGAAAGGATAGCAGTATCCTTCTTCTCCATTGCATTTGCTTGTTTTTTCACGTGCTGGGTTTAGGGAATGGGACAGCTAAGAGTATTTCTTTTTACCGTGATAAAAAAATACCCTGCAGTTTGAATGTTCTGTTTTAAATATAAAGAACCAGCCTAAATCTTGGCATCCCTTTTCAGTAAGGACACAGGACAGAGTACCTTTACAGCTTTACCTATCTGGGCTTTCGTGTCGTGTTGAAGACAGGGCTAACAGGTCTAAGGGCATTGTGAGCCTCCCAGGGCCCTCCTGACTCTCTTCAATTCAAGACAAGTAGTCAGGAAGGTTAGATCCAAAGCAATAATGAGCTTTTTATTGCCACGTGATAGCCGTCTGATTTCTTATTTTCAGGTGATTGGTTGGTTTGTAATAGAGGAGGTGAGGATGATTTAAGAACTTCTTGGAAACATGCCTCACTGCATTAGCAACTGAAACCAACCCAGACTTAGCGGAGGTTTTCATACTTTTCAGCAGAGTATTTTAGAGATCATTAAATGTGAAATTAATTAATCCTTATGATTCCTTTGGGAGATGGAGGATTTTTATTAGTCCTGTTTTACAGATGGGGAAACTGAGATAGTTTCAGGCAACTCACTTCTTTCTATGTGGTGAACCACTGGTGGAGCAAGATGATAGCGTAACACCTCCTAACTGGTTCCTAGGCTTCTTCCACAGCTGCAAACCACAGTGTTTTACTGCTGGACTACTGCATCTCCAAACTCTTTTATACCTATGCCAGCTGTAAGTGCCTAAGCCTCCTTAAGTTCAGGCTCCAGGTATCACAAATTCTGCATCCAGTGAATGAGACATACTGTTAAGATGTCTGCCAAAATGTTAATTTAATAGCCTTGCTACACATGACATACGAATTTGGGGAGAGCATGAAGTGCAGGACTGGTTTTGGTGTGCCTTTTGTTTCCTTTGACCACACCAGTGCTTCTCTCCAGTTCCCTATCACAATTTCTTTTATCTCTCTGTTGCTGGAAAATCTCTGACCCTGAGAGCCGTTTAGAGGCAGAGGCCTTGCTGAAAACAGCTTGCTTTACTGCATAGTCTTAATTTGCTCCCTGAAAACTATCTACTACTATGATACACTGAGGCTGTGGAAGAAAAAAACATATCCAAGCCTGCAGCTGATGGCTGGCTCATAACATATAAAAAGAAAGTGAAAGGGATGCACTAACACTGGACGGCTTTAATTGATACTTCCTAGTTTTATGCTTGATAAAACAAGGTACCTTTAATTTGAGATTTAAAATGTCATTCCTTGAGTTTGTTTGTTTCCCTTGTATTCTCAGAGGGCCGGGAGGAACCATGCTGCTTGCCACTGTAGCAAAAACTTCCCGTGTAGGTGATGATCGCCCATCCAACCCTGGCCTCCGAGACTACGGCACATGCTGTTTCAGCTTGTTAGGGGATTAACAACTTTAGCTGAAAGCGTAATGAGCCTTTTCTCCTTTAGGCACCACCTATTACAGGGGTATGCACATCATGTTTGAACAGTGCCCTATCTAGCAGGGTTGAAAAAGAAACAAAGGAGGAGTGCAGGATAGTTGAGGGCAGAGACCCCAGCAGCCTGGGACAGGGTGTATTGAGCCCTGGATGGTTTTGCTTTCTGACTGATTTGGCTGCTCTTGGGGTTGAAGCACAATCTGCAAACAAGAGGGCTCTTCTTGGGTGGTGGCTCCTGCGGACCCTGCCTCTGTCTGCCTTTAACCATGCTGTATTTCCTTTTTATTGCACCTGCAAGCAGTACTCGGGAGCAAGGCACTAAATTTTGTATACCGTCTGGATGTCAGCAAGCATCACAAAGAGGGGGGTTGTATTCCAGTTAGGATGCTGTTTTGGCTTTGCAGATAATGCAAGTGGGACAGAATAGCTCCAGGTTTGTTTTGCTTACTCCAGCATGCTGAGCTGGGTTAAAAAACATTTTCATTTTCACCTCATTTCTCAGAAAAAATCTTCCCCGTTATTATTTTCTCTCCCTCTCCAAGAGGCTTTTTCATTTTGTTGAAAACAGACAGAAGAAATCCTTTGTTTCTAAATTCTTGTTCCTCTAAACCTCATCCTGATTGTAAATCCAGGAGTAGCAGTGTAACAGGTTTTGGGCCAAGGTGGACACAGAAACCTGCCTTAGACATTTTTGTTCAGTTTTTGACTTCACAAGAAATGTGTAATATTTCTGTATTGGTAACGTTGTTAAATTTATAAGGCAGATCACCAACATTATGTTTATGGGCTGAGTTCATGATATGTTTCTGATATGTCCAACCTTGGATCCAGCACTGACTTCAGTAGAAAGTTTCACCCTCCGGACTTTTGGCCATCAGCATATTGTAAAAATACAACTTTCAGCAGCCCAGATGCTGCCCCATGTCTGCTGATCGCCTGGGTCCTGGATATTTACTTGAAATATGGTGGTCTAAGGACTCGTGTCAGAAAGCAGAGAGTGAGAGGGTGATGGGACAAGGTGAGGGGTGGCTGCAGCCATACGGGTGTCAGTGAAGTGCAAAGCAATACCACATGCCAGAAAATACTGCAACTACCTCTTGCATTTTGTATAAGCAATTTTCCAGTCTGTTGTCTTCTGTCAAATGCAATGTTCTGAGACATTTAAATAAAATAAATATTGCTGTTGAGTTATATTTAGAACCATGTGAAATTTCTCTAGTGAAACTCCCAGCCAGGCAAAACATGCCGGCTTTCAGGTTTCTGTACCACTTGAAGCTTCATCTGGGTTTGTTGAAGAGGTTGCTCGTGAAATCTGATGGTGAAGGTGGCTGCTTTCCAGAGGAGGCTGGCAGAGGCTCTGCCTGCCACTATGGATGCTGCCAGAAGGCTTGGGCAAACCAGGGCTGGGTCCAGGTGAGCCTCAGCCGAGAGCTGAGTTTCTAACAGGTGGAAGGTCAAAAAAGCAAATGATGAGACAGGCTGCTAATGGAAATTGAAATGAAGGTTTGCATAAACCTCCCACCCCTGCTCATTGTAATCACTGAGCTCTCACATCTGCCTATCTTCCCAGACATGCATCGCTTATCTAATGAGGATGGGTGTTGGTGTAATGAGTACCAGCACATGTGGGGGCTGGCCAAGGCAAGAGTGGTGTGTGGAAATCCCTTCAGAGGTGGGGTGAGAGCCCACTGGGATGGGGGCCATGGTGGGGCCCTGAGGTGGGGTGGCCTGCCCCTGGCTTGAGCACCCATCTCCCTCCCTCCCTCCCTCTCCTCTAGCCAGCACAGGGTTGCTCCCAGCACACCCTCTCTGCCCTGGGGAGTCACCCTCACCCTAAAGTGCTCCCCAGGAGCACCATTCTGCCCCCTGGGATGCAGCTGGGTAGAGCACACTACTCAGCTCTAGCCCCGTTTTGACACTCCTTGAGCATGGAGTGTTAGGTGTGTGCATCCCTCTGGCTTTAGGGAGGAAGGAAGGGGGGCTGACAGTGCAACAGTTTGTAAGGCTAGGGCCACTAGCCACACAGGCTCCAGTTGGTGCCACAGGGGCTCCAGTGCACGTTTCACTGCACTTTTCCCCCAATACTAACATGCAGTCAAATGGATTTTGATAAAGCAGAGAGTGATGTTCTCCCTTTTCCTGGTGAGATGGGGAGGGGAGGCTGAGCATACCTTTAAATCACTGTCCTTTTTCTTCATAAGGATCCCCCAAATAATTTCAAAATATACAAAGGCTTTATTGTAAAATTGACGTTAGTGAGGAAGTAAGCATATCTGTTCATCACAGTGGTTGTTTAGCTGTGGAGGTTATATAATAAGATGAAATTTTAAACAACATTTAAAATAATAGCATAAATTTTTTAACAGGTTGTTTTATTATTATTTTTAACTCAATAGGACCACTTTTTCATTCATTTAAAAGTTAATATTGTTTGATAACGTGCTAAGAAGTGGTACAGAAACCTTTATTCTTCCAGAGGGTTGAATTCTTTTGTGAGATATGATAGACAAAGCTGGCATCCCTTGTAGAAGATATGTAAAGCCTGTCTCCAGACATTGTGACATTGCTACAGACAGAGTTTGTCATCCATAAATTTACAGCTTATTTCAGTCTATTCATAAATTGACTAAATTTTTTTTTGAAAGAAAAAAATATATATAGGTGTATAAAATACCCAGTTACAGGTTGTGTTCTATTTAGCCCTTGATTGAAACGTATTGCTCCTCAGTATCTTTTAGCTATGAAAATTATAATATGGAACAGAGATTAGAATGAAATTATCATGGCTAGAAGGCATTTACTCAGTGGTGGCAGCCACATAAACCTGAGCCCTGAGAATGATGATAATGCATTAGGTTCTGCATGCCCGATATTATTGCTGTACATTATGTATGTTTCATTTATACTATTTCGCACACACCAGCAACGCTGACAGATAGGTAATTACTCTCTGCGCCAATGAACACTTATCAGCCCCGCCGCTGTTTATTGCGGGGATGAAGTGCGCTTGTCAGTCAAGGTCACTTGTTTGTGTGTCCTTTTTAATAGTTCTTTCACAGTTGTTGAACTTTGCGGGCGCTTCTTATGGCAAGCTTTTGGCAGGTTGCTTTACTTCGTCTGCCTTATTAAAGTAATTTGTGTTTGTGGCTTTGATTGATAAACAACCAAGTTGCAGGAAGCAGGACTGGAAGGAGGAAGGAGAATATTTTGCTGGTCAGCTGATCCACGGGGATGGTGGGTCATGGATGACCTCAAAAGCAGCGTTTTGCAGAGACCCTCAGACCCTGCTGTGCCACCAGCATAAGCTGGTGAAATCTCTTGTGATAAACATGAATTTAATGGTAATGGATACCAACACAATCTGCAGACTGCTGTAGGGCTACTGCTTGTGCTTTTTGGTAGAATATTTGCGAGTTCTGAACAGAGCTCTTATTGTTTGTACCCTCAGGACATGCATGTGAAAGACCAAGCCACTTTGTCTTCGAATCAGGGGTTTCTTTTCTGCAAGAAGCCTCACAGAAACTCTGTATTATCGCATAAAGTATGCTTTCCAGGCAATGTGTGTGCCTCTAACATTTTTTTTCTCTTCTTCAAACTAATAGTGTCGAAGGTATTATGGCAAGCCCACAGTTTCTTTGGTTGTAAAGAAAAAATTCAGAAGCTTTTTCCTTCCTTCCTTCCTTCCTTCCTTCCTTCCTTCCTTCCTTCCTTTTTCCTGCTGAAGCTTTATTAGAAAAAACAGAATAACCTCTAGGATATAATAATTTATCCAGTCAAGATAACTGGAGCTATTTCCTTAAGCCTATAATCACCCTGAGTTTGTGTGTTGTGAGATTTATACTGCAGTTCCTTATTACCAAAGAAACAGTTAAAAAGGATTTATGTAGTGTGTGCAGTGTGTGTGTCTGGAATTTCTGTATGTTCCAACTTCTGCACTCTGGTGCCTCCTTGGTCCTTTTTGTAGAGGACACTATTTTGAAGTGGAGACTGAACATTCAATTAAATGCAAATTTTATTCAAGCATTAAAGCAGAATCACATTCATTCATTAAACTCAAATGATGCTTTTATTTAGGAAAATATATCAGCACATGGTAGCACCACATGCTGCTTATAAATAACTATGGTGATCTGGTTGTGCAAAAGTATATAATTTCATTATTAAAGGATTTAAACTCCTTACAAGGTGCATGGTGTCCATGAATGTTTCACTTAATTTGATTACATCCATAGAAAAAGCATTTCACTTACATGGGTAGCAGTGGGTCTCCTGTCTTACAGCACCATTCTAATGCATTATGATCCCAATCTCACACTTGTGGGTTCTGACTTGGCTGGATCTGTTTAATATTTTGGGTACGTAAATGCAGATTTGAGCAATTCGATTTGTTTCTGAATCTAGCCTACCAAGCTTCCACATTTTCAAGCCACTTCCTTTTCTTAGTTCTTAGTTACCAGAGTGTTACAAAGAAAAGGGTTTGATCTCATGTAGATAGCATAGCATTAATTACCCTGACACTAATTAAACTGCATCAAACAAATACCACCGTGTTCCTCAGGGGGACAACAGAAGGCAGTTTAAAATAATTACTGGAGCTTCATGCATGTGTGAAGTTTTCATTACTCTTAGGACACAAGCAAAAGAGATTTGATATCATTAAAATTCCCCCCTTTAGTGTTTGCAAAAAAAAAGACTAAAATTTGCTTGGAGCATATTGATGTCTAAATAGTAGTGATTTCAGTTCTTGAGAATAGTAACTTTTCTTTAAGAATTGTAAGCCTGTGAAGCAGGAACAGGTGTTCCAGTCCACATTCTGGTATGATTATGTATTAGCTTATGTTTGTCAGACCATTTCATTAACCACCCACTGCTATCACATATACATATACTTTGTTCTTTCTGAACCATGAAATGAAATGCATATATCTTCACTAATGCTTGCTATCAACATAAATGAGAAAAGGAGGCTTATTACCAATCACTGCTGCTGTGAAGCACACACCTCTGTACAGTTACAGGTAATAAACATCTTTTTGTAAGTAGGAAGCAAGATATATTGAGTTCTGCGTACAGTAAGAAGCAGACGTGCCTTCCACTGTACTCCAGTGTTAATAGATCGCAATTCCCAGCTGTGTACACATTCAACAGGATGTTAAACAGGTCCTAAAGCACTTTTCTGAACCAAAAGGTGCTATTCCTTTTCATGCTCGTTTAGATCTTGCAAATGTTTTGAAGCTAGTGAAACTTTTCTGGCCAGTGGTTAATGGGCATCTTCCCCAAGGAAAATTGGAGCATGTTTGTGCCAGTCAGCAAGTGCTGGTTTCTGGATCAGCTGTCACTCCTGTCAGAGCCAGCAGCAGCTTTATAGGCCCTTTGAAAAAGTGGATGGAAGAATGATGTCCCTGCCTGGGTTGGGGGCTTGGACCAGACAGCCTTTGAAAGGTCTCTTCCAACCCGTCCCGTTCCATACGGTTCCACAAGCCAGACACCGGCAAGCAAAGATGACACTGAGACACTAAAGGCAGACAATGCGGAGTTCCAGACTTGCTGCAAGTTCTGTACTTTGCTGATGCTCACTTGATCATGTGCCGCTTTCCATTTTCCAAGTTGATGAGTTGGCGTGCTTTGTATTTCCCAGTCCCAAAAGCCACCGAACCCATTGTACAGGGTCATTTAGCCTCTTGATTTCTAGAGGTCAGTACAGCGTTAGTAAACTTCTTTGAATTTAGTACTGATGGCAGGGGCCTATGGTGAAAGGTATGTGAGACAGAAAGCGCTTCTAGATCTGCACTACTCGTAATATTCTGAGTGTGTGATTCTTTCTCAAAATTTGATTATGTATAATTTGAATGTATATAGTCATGTATCATAACCTGCTTATTTTCTGGAATCTTTGAGGAACAATTTAAAGGATTTTTCTGTAATGGAAGGTCTGATTATGCTGATGGTGCTTCTTTTTTTAAATTAAAGTATTGTCTTGATATTACTAAATCTGCTGCCTGCAATATAACAGTGAATTAGGGTTGTGCAATTGACAGACTAAGTAGAGATGATCAAAACTGATTGGAGAGGAAATACAAAATTAATCCAGTTGTAGGATTCTGTGAACCCAACAAACACGCACAGCAGAATACTTTTATTTCTTTGGAGCCAGATGGTTTGTCCTATTTTAAGCTGATAGATTCTTCATGCATTTCTTTTGGATGTCATTGGTTTTAACTGCCAGACAGTATCTACTGTTAGAAGTTTCCTTATTCCTGGATTATTTAAAGAGTATTTTTGGCACATTCAAATGATCATACTGTACACCAAGTTAATTTTTCCTTACACTTAGCTCATACGTGAAAAAAGTGTTTATATAATGAAAAAAACCCTCTAAAATGAACAGTTCTTTTTTTCCTTCTTTTGACATGATGTTGACAGAAGTCGCTTTGATGTAGTTTAGAGTCATGAATTTTCTATCTGTTCTGTTTTTCCTGGGGCTCCATCTATTCAGACATCCTGATCTGTCATTTTGCAACACTTTGTGAAGTGCTTGACAGATAGCGGTTTTGACAAGTGCTGGACATCAGCAGCAATTCAGAATAAGCAGTGTATATTTCTCCAGGTAAAGTGACAAAACGTCTAAAAGCGTAAGAAGAACTGTACAGTCTTCAATCACATTTAATGTTACAAAGCAAGACTTTTTCTGCTTTCTCCATTTATTCTAGTAGCATGCAGTGGCTCAGACTTGAGTATCTGCTGGAATTTTGGATTGATGAGTTTCTCTTTTCCTTTTGTATTTCCTAGTACATGACTAATTTCTTCAATCGGATTAAAAAATGGAACGGCTTGCTGAGACCCATCTAGAAAATTGAAGCACAGCTAAAGTTTCATGTAATAATAATTTCCAGGGTCTTCTACTATTTGACAAAAACAGCATGTATGTGATCAATTATCTCTGCGTTTGTTGTTGTAGCTTTGTTGGTTTTTTGGGGTTTTGTTTTGTAATGCCATTTTAATTCTACGAATACAGCATGTATGAAGAACATAATTTAAGAAAATCACCATTACGAATTAATTATTCTATTTCCTATTCCACATCCCAAACCTTTTCTTGATGGTGGTTTATATTATATCACCCATAGGTAATCACAGATTACGTATTTACATGATGTAGTATATTGAAAATGTAAAACATTTCATATAATTATTCTGCATCTGTATTCACTCAAGAAACAGCTGTTGAAAGTTGAGGGGGATGCAAAATGGCACAGCCTGAAGATGTTCTTGTTCATTCAGCTAACTCCTTTTTGATGTGATACCTACTGGCAGGGTTGTGTGGTGAATTCAACTTCTTTGACAGCCATCAGCCCCACTGACCAGTAGTTTCAGTTTTTATAGTTAGGGGAAAGATGAGAAAAAAAATTTCCATAATTTAGATTTTTTTTTTCAGCTGCTGGATCGAAAGCCCCTGCCAACAGCTATCTAAATCAACACCATGCCAACATGTTCTGTAGTCCGAAGGTCACTCAAACATCTGGCCCCACAGTCTTGTTCTTTAAGGTTTGTCACTGGGCAGCATCTGTTTATAGATTCTTTCTCAACCTCTCTTTGATCACTTTGACAGCAAAAAGAAGCTTCTATCACCCTTGATGTGTTAAGATAAAAATATCAGGAACATCAGACCATTGTAAAATTTTGTGCAATTTCATATATTACTGTATCTGCATTTTTAGTTTCTTAAATTTGATTTTTTTTTTCCTTGGCCGAGTTAGAGGGAATTATATACTACTTTCTGCTGTTGAGATTAAAAAAAATATTGTCAGAGCTGATATGTTCAGTGGGAATGTGAAAATGACTATACTAAGCAGGTCTTGCCCAGCTGAGCTTGGTCAGCATTAAAAAAAAAAAGTTTGGAAAGTGAGCAGAGCCGGCATATTTAGCTCTGGTCTATTTTGAGTAACGTGTTAGATAACTCCCTTTACTATGTCCTGTGTACTCCTACAAAGAGCTACCTATTTCATTTATATATGCTCTTATGTGTTTCTATACTTCTCCTATAAATAACTGTTGGGGATATGGAAATATCATTGCTTCCACGTTTCCTTTTACTAACTTACAGTTAATTTTTAGGTCTACTGTTTCCAAACAATTTGGAACTTCTCGCTTTTTTCTAGACAAGAATAAATAAGTTCTCTTTACCTTGGTCTTTTGCTTTAAAAAAAAAACCATTTGATAGTCTTTGACAATATTAGAATGATCATATTTATGAACACCACTGAAGTCTGGTTTGTACCATAACGGAAAAGATCTTAGGTTACATGGAATCCTATGGAATTCCTATAGTTATGGAATCCTATGATCCTATCCTCAGCAAAGCCACTTTGTTTGGTGCGTAACCTAGGAACAGACGCAATTGTAATGTAAATGCATAAAATTATGGATATGTGAAATTAATTTTTGTTTATGCACCTCCAGAGTTTGTGGCAAATGATGCAGACAGCCCTAGAGGCCTTTGTTACTCTACAGAACTGCTACAGCTTAGTATCAGTTATTCAGACTTACTCATCTTCAGCAGAGGGACATCTCTTCATGAGAACCCTATTAAATGTGCACATAAAAGCCGTAGTCCTGCACATCTGCCATGAGTAGTCACCTCAGTTCTGTAATGGTGGGTTTATGGATGTATCTATACATATATATGTATAGATATATATATATCTATGGGTATATCCATCTGTTAGATGGAAATGAGCTGCAAATTCATTTCGTCTTGGCTAATGACAGGCAATAGGTCACTAAAATTTTTTACCATTATCAGCCAAGAAAATAACCATATGTAGAAATCAGCAGCAGACAGATCTTAGTTGGTCTCTGTCTAGCTTTATAAAATGATACAGGAATGTGTATACTGAGTGGCCTAAGTGAGGGGGCTGCATCCCCACTGTTCTCTGAGGTGTAACCATCCTGGACCTTGGGAGCATGGAGCAGTCTCCTCTCAACTGCTGGTAGTGTAACAAGAAAGGGACACCTGAGCAGTGAGGGGTGGTACTGCTGGCAGATTAGAGCCTTAGTTGAAAACTCTGTTTTCCCCAAGAATACAGGAAAGTCACAAAGAATCTTGGTGGAGAAGCTAAGTTTGCACCCAACACAGAGGAGAGAAGAAATCCAAAAAGCAGGTATGGCCTCCTTCCCCACCAGAACACCCCACCTCAGAGGTGCTCAGAATGAAGAAGGTAGAACTTAATCCTTACTAAACCATGTCCAGTAGCTGTGAGAGACAAGATGACATGGCCACCTGATGAGATTTCTAGCTGTATGAAAGAAGGGAAAGGTCAATCTTCAGAGATATTTTTGGGAAGAAGTGACATTTTGTTATAATCTAATATGCAAAGAAGGCCAAGTCTAAGACTGTAGATCTGAAATATACAGAGGGTAGGCGCTTCCATAGTAACTGTGAAAGAGATGTAGGCTTTGAATTTAAATTCCAGCTAGCACATTTAATAGTGTACGAACTGTTTTGGATAGATACCTCAGAGTAATTCTAACCAGGATCTTGCTTTTTATTAGAGCAGTCTTGTGAAATAGGTCCATTGCACAATCCTACAGTTCTCCTATCTCTTACTTCATGTCATGATGCTTTCTTTGCAGTTTCTGTGTAATCTTTCAAGTTCATTTGAAAGTATGAGCCATACTCCTTTGCATGTGCCTTACTGCTTTTAACAGTATGTTCGTCAATCCCCATCATCCTTCCTCCTATAGCTCTCCTTCCCTTTGTACCAATACGTTATCTATTCTCTTTGTCTGCTCTGAAAAAAGCTCATTGTTGAAGAGCTGAATTAGTGAAAACAAGCCTTACAGACAGGATTTGACTCAGGAAATATCTTAGCTGAAGGAGATGATATAAGAAAACAGAGACTGTTCAGTGGGAATTCTGCCTCATAAGCTTTTTAGAACGGCTGCAGATGGCGTCACCTGCAAGAATCAGAAGGTTCATCCTGTACCAGCATCAGAGAGATTTAGGCACTTTCTGAGAAAAATAATCCAGGTTTGCACAGGAGAAACCTTGCTGTACCTTCTGAGGTGAGTTGTGGAGAGTCTTTCTTGGAGGTGGTGCAGGTTTGAGCAGCGGGAAGGCTACATGTTAGTGCTAATTGGACCGAAAGATGGTATTAGGTAAAAGACTCTTTATATAACCCACAATTGCTTAGGTTTAAGATGAACAAGTAAATAACTGCACAGAAGCTGTTCAGGAATACAAAAACCTGAAAGAAAGAGGTAAATTCAATTCCTTGTGTAAGGCTCAAATAGGGTTAAAACTTCAGTCAAAACTTGAACTGATGAAGTAAAAAGCTAGATAGGAATGAGTTTATATAAATAATAACACTGTAAGCAGTGCAGTAAGTACACACATGAAAGCAGCATAGTTTCAGCACCACAGCTGCAAGATGAGACCTGTGCTTCACTAGTTGCAAAAAAGCTTATATTGGCTTGTACTTTTTTATCTAGTATTTTTCTTTCACAAGTAGATTTTAAACAATGTATTAATACAGCATGAGCAGTCTTTTGGTCTGGGAGTATATATGAATGAAGACTGTATTCTCTTGTGTCTGCTTCTGTCTTTCTTCCTCCACTCCCCAGATCAGAAATGTGTTTTATTAATATTTCATGTTTGTCATTTTAGGTTTAAAGGTAAGAATGGTCAAGGTGAGACTGGCAGCTCCCATAGCTGGATTTCGTGTTGACTCTAGGGCCAGCAGCAGGTGTGTGGCAGGAGAAGTATGCACAGACACATGCCTTTTGCCTCTTGCAGTTTCTGTGAATCAGAGACTCAGGTTTTCTGGCCTATGAGCAGTATTTTTCTAATTTTAAATTTTCCATTGATGGATTTTGCTGCATGGTTAATACTTCAAACTTAGTTTCTACAGTAGTTTCCACAGGCACCCTGCCAGGCTCTAGTAAAGGACAGCTCTTTAAAAACTATGAGGTCTGGAGATACTTGGTTAAGATACTGCTGCCTTGTTCCCTGGAGTTAAGCATTTTTCTTTCTCTTGTTTTCTGCCTTCCAGGGTCTTTGGATGACTTCTAAATCTATTCCTTTCTTTTTCAGCTTCATGTTCCCCTTTGTTTTGTTCTTGATCCTGTTCTCCCTTCTCCCTCTCCTTTTACCTTCTTCCCTCTCCAGGAACTTATCTCAGGCAGCTGAGCCCAGCTGGCTGGCTGGGAACATCTGCTGTGCTCTCACACAGTGGAGATGGGACTCACTAGCTGAGCACAGGATGTTGCAGGCACAAGTGGACAGAATCAATGCAACCACCAAGTATGTCTCTGATGGACCAAGGATGTTCTGGTGGTTAGAAAACAGACATTTTAACAGGATTATCAGCTCCATTTTTGAGTCCAGAAGTGCTTCTAATTATGAATCATGGGCCTTTAATGTGTCAGTTATGTCTTTAAAATGAGATGCTGGCATTGTTCTGTGTTGTCTGGGAGCACAACTGGTTTAAAGCCCCTAGGAAGACATCCCTGACTCGCTGGCTGCAAGGCAGATTTGAACTGATGGCTGATGTTTGTTTTCTGTGGTGAAACTTGCCACAGATAATATTGAAGGCTGAAGAGCCTTTCCAAGGCAGGCTGGAATATTTTATGTAAATAAGAAAGCAGAATGATTTTGGTGCAAGAAAGAATATTACAGAAGCTATAGGTATTTTGCCACATTTCTTGCACAATGTTTATGCCACCTGTGATTAAAAATGAGATAATCGCAGCAAACTTAGAAAGTCTTGTATGATTAATATCCATTTCCTAGTTGCTTGCTGCAATGAAAGATAATTAATTGTAAAGACATTTTTAGAAGCAGTGCAATAATCTTCGCTAACCAAAAGCAAATGTTTAAAAAGTAAGAAAATTGATAATGCAATTAATTATGTGGATACAATAATCTAACCTCCTTGGTAGAAATTTGGTGCCTAGGGACAGTATTATCCACACATTAAATTGAAATGAACAATAACATTCTCTTTATCATTGCAGTGTAGGACATGGCAGATGTAACGTAACTGCAGCCCTAGGTTGAGATTTCAGAGCAGTTCTTGAAAATGCAGATCTGTTCACGGAAGATCTTTCTCTAGATACCCTAAGAGGTTGTTTCAGATAGAGATTTTAAGACTTACCCTAAATGTATTCAAAGGCTTTGCATATAAAATGCTTCCAAATGCTTCCAAATTTCACAGGTGGATTTGTATCTAGATGATGGGTTAATGATGCTGTGTCCACCTGTTTTTAATCTTTAACCTGTGTTTTAAATACATTAGCTCCACAGGTAAGCATTCACTGACTGTGGATTCTTGTTAATTGTAAACATTATATTTCAAATGTAGCCATATTATTTCCAAAACAAATCTTAATGAAGGAAACAATAAACATAAAAACTTATTTTTAAAATGCTAATGTACAAGAAAATAAATAAAATATATTGTTGATAGTATATATGGAAAGTAATACAGAGTTACTGCAAGCTGTTGTGCTGAATGTTTTTTTGAAGGACTGTAAACTCTTAACCAATTGGGTATATGGTTATAATTTACCTACAATATTTTCCTAATATTACAGATGGCAGTAGAAGCTCAAGATTAAATTACTTATCTGGTATTCAATTAGACTTCAACAGGTTGCTTATAATATAACAAGAAAATGAGCATTTAAAGTCATATGAGTTGCCACAGTAAAATGATAATGTACAAGTAGGTAAAATACAGCACTGATAGTAGGGAAAATGTCAGGAATTGAATTAGCTCTGTATAGGTGTGTGTAATAATGTGTTATTTTTAATATGAATGTATGCTTTGTTGTTTCTTCATTATAAAGGACAGAGGTCAACATGGAACTTTATTAGTAAAAATAAAGAAACATAATATATCTGTGCAAGTAGTGGAAAAAAACTTGAAATCATGAAATATAGAGGGATAAAAGTTTTTGTGTTTGATGCGTTGGTTGTTTGATTTGTATTTATATATACATAGACGTATATTTCTCTACTCTTTAGAAGTCTCTACAGCAAACCATGAAGTGTCTGATGTGTGATTCTCATTTCTATGGATAGTCAATATGCTGTTCAGAGGAGCAGCACAATGTGCCAGGTGGTGCCCTGTTGTTGGGATGCAGAGCAGCAGAGGCTCAGAAGCTGAAGACAATATAAAGGAGTGGAGATTTATGAAATAGGTGCTGTGTAAGAGCTTTGCTGTACAAGTTTGAACTTGATATCTGATTTCTGCTGCCTTCCAGCTGACTTTACCTTGGGGCATGCACCGTATCTCCTGGGCTCTGCCTCTACCTAGGAGAAATATGAACTTGCAGGAGTTCCTGTGGGTTTCAGCAGGTGTTGCTCAAGGGCACCTGTGATTCTTCTTGTTATAAATGGAGACCAAACTAAAAAAAGGGTAATTTTTTACCCAAATTTACTTATTTGGATATTAGTGGGTTAGGTAAATGACATCAAGCTTGTTGTTAGTTTGTATTTCTGGTCTGTGTGTGGCCTGGCCCTGGGCTTGAGTCAAGATGACTTGAGCTAACAGAGCTGTAGCAAGACTTGGCAGTGTGAGCAGAGTTCGTGTTTCAGACAGTGCTGTCCGTCAGTTCCACCAGGAGGTTGTCACCTGCAGCAGGCAGTTCAGAGGTGGCTACATTTAATTTCATTTTATTTTCCGTATAAACACACTCAGAGCAAGAACTCTTGAGGCTTCACAAGCATCAAATCACATGAAAATAAAACTAAACCAACTCCCCCCAAAACAAAACCACACAAACAAACAAACAACCCCCATCCAAGTAACAAAAATCCATCTTTGGACACGCAGATCCATAATCTGTAAATAGCTACACACTTGATTCTGCAGTGTGGTTTGAATTTAAAAATTTGCTTGTGATCTGCAAGGTTTGGAGCCCTGTATTGCATAGTTCTTAAATTTGTTGCTGGCATGGTAAGACCACGGTATTCTGATGTACGTGTCCTGAATTATATAATACTACTGAGCACCCTTTCTAATTTTCTTAATGCTGTGAGTCATTCAGCTTCTGGGCATTAGTTAAGTTGTTACATAGATGATTTCCCTCATAATTATAGAGAGTTTTGCTGCCTTGTTTTTCTCTTTTTCTTTGGCAAACAGGATTGTTTCAGTAGTGGTAATAGAGTTGCCTGTTGCTATTGTGAGTTTAGCCAGCTGTGAAGCTGCACTTATGTTTGTTATTACCCTGCACTTCATTATGAAATGCAGCCTATTAATTATTTCACTAAAATGTAGCTGCTGAACCTGTGGGACATTCCACATTCTCCTGTTGCTTTACATTTCCATTCATTTTAATGGAATTCAGGCAGTTTCTTTATGTTTATATGTAATTTCCCTTGGCTGTCACTGCCTGCTCCTTCTAGATACTTCAGTCAATATTTTCCACTCCTGATGAAATTCATGTTTCTGCTCAGGAGCTGTCATTGTAACTCCCAATCCCTTATTTCCTCCTTGATGCTATAGTTGAACGTTGAGGCATACAGGGGTGGAGGTCAGAGGTACAACACTTCTGATTCACTGTAGAGCAGCTTTCCAGAATAATACCCATTTTTAAGCACTAAAATGTTTGACCTGTAACCCTCCTTGGTTGCTGCATTTGACTTAATAGCTCCATTCTTTTTCCCCTTTGGCTCTGTTTGGTATTGCAGTGGACTTGTTGGAAAGTTAATAGCTATCACGACAGTTTTTATTTTCTAAATGAAACAATGCCCCCTGGTGCTCTAGGATTCGAGAGGTCTGATTTTACAGTCAAAATAAAAATAAAACCAAATAAAATCTTTTCAGACAGATACTTACTGTTCCTAAATCTGCCAGCTACCACTCAAATGCTGTCACTGTCACTCACAGGGGATGGGGAAGAACACTTGTCAGCACTGAGCAACAAAGAGAAGTCACAAGGAGAGTAACAGGGAATAAAAGCAAATTACAAAAGAGACAAGTCCATTAGGCAGGGTAAAAGCAAATTACAGAAGAGAAAAATAAAATGAAAGAGTTAAAACAAGAAATAGTCTAATGAAAGAACAGTTGGAGAAAAGTAAAATTAAAACTGTCTGCTTAATGAAATGTTAAATCTAGGTAGTGATAGAGAAGAAGCAATAATATTAAAAAATGGAAGTACCTTTTTATAAAAAGATTTAATTTAATAAAGGTATTACAGAAGAAAAGGACAAAGAGGGTAAGTGTGAAAAATATGCAATGAAGAGCATTAAATTAAAATGTCAAATATAAAAAGGAAGAGAATATCGAAGGTATATATAAGTGCATGAATGCTACAGGAATTAGTAGAATAAATGTAATTTGATATTTTCTGTGTGTAACAAAACAGATTATTGATGCAGAAATTTAATCCAAAATACCATCACAGTTAAAATGTAAGGAAAGCTGATAAGCAATGAAATGAAACAGTTGATCTGTCTTCAGTTGGGCTTGTCACTAGCATTTGATTCCGTAAAAATTAAGATGCTAAATTACAAAATTATTCTTGATGGGCATGGCACGCATGGGAACCACAAGAATGTTGCTTGTCCTGGTTGCAGACAGCAAACTCCAGCACAGCATGCCTTCCCACAGCCTCACAGCTGACGGGCGCCTCAGCTTTGGAAGACCAATCAATAGAGCAGAGACTGCCATAAATCACCGTCTCAGATGGAGTGCAGGGCTATGAACACTACCAGAGCTATCTATAAAGCCAAAACAGACACAGAAAACCCCCCAACAAATAAAGGCAGAAGAAAGGCAGAGGAAACCACCCCTTGCTGCAGCTGCAAGATGTGTAAACAACCCGCACTCTCGGGTTTTTTTCATAGGCAAGGATAAAATAGCACAGCTCAGAAGCAGGGATGACCGAAATGGCTTTGAGGTAGCTTTATGTTCCCACAGTCCTGGAGCAGCAATGAGTCAGTCAAGTCCCTCACTGTAAGTTAGAATAGCCTGAAGGCTGCTCTAAATCATTCTGGCTGCCAGTGACCCTGCAACAGCAGAGAGGGGTTGCTGGGGCATAGCAAAGTCTTGGCTGCACTTCCCTTCCTTTGGCCATGTCCTCTAGCCCATCCAGAGGAGGTGTTGGGAGGGGGTGACGGGGTGTCGGGGGAGAAGAAGAGAAGGAAAAGCACGGAAATGGCTGTGATGCCTGTTCTGCTGGAAGACCCCTGCTTCTGCTGTGACTGGCAGAGGTCCAGTGGCTGGCTGTGGTTGGAAATGATCCCAACACAGGCAAGAAGAATTCTGTGGTTGGGCCATGGCCAGGTGCAGTGGTAGGGTTTGGTTTTATTAATCTGATTTTCAAAGGCATTTTTTGAGAGTTGTTCAGATTACATAGAGTCCCTTTTCCCTGGGAATCTCATCTGTTAGTGACTGGTTTGTAGGTCCTACACGTGTGCAAGTATTCATATTCTGTGACCACCATGGTCAGTTTTGTATCAATGTTAAAGATATATTATCTCTACCCACTACTATCTGGCCTAGCAATAGCAGTATTTAAGTTAATACTGCCGTGTGGATTTATACCATTGAGTGTAGCTCATGATTTTAATTTTGGGTTTTTTTACCTGCTCTTATAAACTAAAAACATTCCCCAATTTATGAGAAAAACATGAAGCTGTGATTCAATTTGCTTACTTCCTTTTTTTTTTAAGGGGAATATTCTAAATAATATTAAGAACAAATAACAGCAATCAGTAATCCTAACTCCAGATATTTGCATTTTGTATTGCGATGATTTGATGCTGTTTTCAGTCACCTCTGAATGATCCTATGTGTGATGGAAGCTGCAGTTAAGAGTGTAATTTGTTCCAAACTCTTCTGTAAATATCTCAATCTTACTACTTCAGTGTGAGCAAAAGGTTTGTGGCTTAAAGGAAGACCATGACCTTCTTAAAAGAAGACCTTCCCAAGCCAAAGGGCATACATTCTGAAACCTTCCCTTTCTCTCACTAAACAGTGAACAGCCCAACCTTACTAGTGGGTAGTCAGAATTGAAATTTACCAAACTGGTTAGTCACAGCAGGTTATTGAGTGGACTGTTACAGGAGATCCTGCAGCAGAGGAAAAATTATTATCCCTCTTAATAATTCCTTAAAAGCAAGCCCAAAATTTTGTTTTCAGTCAACTCAGTATTTCATGATGCGCAGCAGAAGTAGAGTGATGTTTTGAAGGACTGAGCAAGACCATTGGTCTTATAAGTAGTAGACATCTCCATAAGTTATGCAGAGACATATTCTTAACCTGCACATGTACTGTGCAAAGATTTTAGCATGTACTTGCAGATCTATTTTAGTGAAAGTGTGAGGAGCTACCTTCCCCACTGACTAAACCTCCATGAAGGTCGAAGTAGAAGGTCATGGACATTCCATTCACTGAGTTGTCTCAGTAGTTACCTGAGACAAAAGGATACAATCCCTTGATGAGCAAATGGTAGAAGAATGGTAATTTGTACCCACAGGTGTGGTATGCTTGTGAGGCAGCACAGAAGCTATAATTAAATTTAATGTCGTTGATATGATAGCTTATAATGTCTTGGCTTTTTCTGATACTTTAGAGCAGAATTTTTTAAAGAAAAAAAGGAAATACGTATGTGTTGGTTGGATGTATGTCAACACTGGTTGACACCATCAGCAGCCGAAGACTAAATCTTCAGGGTGTAAATTCTTTTAGCTCAGTTGATGCCAGGAGAGCTGTGTCAGACTGCAGTACTTTAAGCTCTGTCCTGAGGACACCCAGTACCGTCAGCAGGAACTGCATACATGGAATCAGTAGAGTTCCTTGGAAAGGATTCAGTGCTTTGCTTTCCTGCCAGGAGTTCAGCACCAGCAGTGGTCTTGAAGATCTAGTGCTGCCAGAAGAGGCACATAACCTCTGTCTTCTGCCTTTGATCACAGCTGAGGGGAAAACTGTTCTGTGTTATCTTTGAGTCTGAAAACTGCTAACATCCCAAAATACTGAAGATCATCTGACTCTGTAGGATTTCCCTGTTGCTCTCTTCTCCCTGGCCTTTTTAGGAGGGACAGATTGCAGCAATTCATGCTGGTGTGTGGGAGATTGTTTCAGAGTTACCTGTGACAATCCGAACACAAAGACCTACCTACAATGGTGAGCATTTCATCCCATCCACAGTATTGTCTTAAAAGAGCCTACTGAGTAGGTTCCTTTGATTTAGGAGCAGGACGGAGCTGAAATCATGTCCTGACATGCAAGTATTTTGGATTATTTAATAACTTAATTTTTCCTTGAGGATTGATAGCTTAGTCTGTCATTTATTTGTTTGATATTTTATGATCTGATGATTTCTTCGCACATATTTTAGTCAGGCATATTATGTATCACTGTTGCTTTATGTTTTCTATTACTGGGAATTAATTTTTCACAGAGTATCTTCTTTTAATTATATAATACAATCACATGTGCATTTGCATGAATAGGAAGAATCTGTTCTAATTTAGCCATTATATATTATGCTATCTTGGGTTTTCCAGTAAAAATTCCCAAGTTTTTTGTTTTAGCATAACAATAGTCGTATTCATTGCTTCTTACATTTTAACAAAAGCACTCAGATGCCAGTTCATAGATTGACATAATCAGCTTTGTGTCTTAATTAGAAAAGAGAATAAAGCTGTTTAGGGGTGTCAATAAAATGACAGATGCATCATTAACAGAAGGCTACATTGGATCAGAATGGTGCAAATAGTTGGAATTGAAATGTTAAAAATTTTTACTGGTAACCTTTTGTTTCTTATTTTCATTTTCTTGGTATTTTTTCATAATTGAAAAATAGGAAAGGTACATAATATATATATGGAACAGTTATTGGTGATGGAGAACTCAAGTTTATAATTAGAGTAGAGCTATAGCTAGGAAAACCTACTACTCAGGATTTCTGCCTACCCTCAGAACAAAATTCAGCATGGCCAATGCACCCTTTGGCCATGCCTTTGATGCACTCCTCATCACCCCTATGATGTCACCGGTCGTTTATGAGCAATGGGATAGCATGTAGATTACAAAACTCAGGACTGACCCTATTCCTGACTTCTTGGTGCAGCACAGAACATGAAATCTCTCCACAATTAGTCTGAATATTCAGTTTAGTATTGACTTCAGCGAGTCCATATTTCTCCAGCAGTTTATGATGCTGTTGATACCCACATATCCTTTGGAATAAAGGAAGCTTTTACACTGTACTTGTAAGACACAATAGCTTTCAGTCAAAAATTGCAGAATCTGACAAAAATTGCAAATATTTAAACACTGTGACAATGGGAGTGAATGTTTTGGGATTCAGGCATACAAATGGAAATAAGATTGCATGCTGCATCTATGATCTGTCAGCGGTGGCTCATCGCAGCAGGGTCTGATGTCCAGAGCATCCACAAGACCCGGCATCTCATATCAGCTTTACTGACAACTTGAGCTAGAGGATTTTCAGATTTCCTACTGATGCAACTGTCTTCTGGCAAGCAATATTGAGGTCCTTCCTAGGAAGAAATCAGCGCTGTTTTGTCTGTTTGGCCCCAGTCACATGATACAATTCGGGGTGCAAATAGTCTGGCTGCTAGGTCACAGAGCAAGACACATGAGAGTCCATCTTTGAATGTACTCTAAAACACCCACACCTAAAGCCTACTGTGCTAGATGAGTGCTGTGCAGCCAGTCTTGAAACCTTTTCAGCAAGGGGAACGATGAATGGGTGAGTCCCCAGTCTGTAGTCTAGAGTTTGCATCCGTGGATTAACGTGGATGAGGTGTTCTAAATCTTAGTCTCCTTCTCTGTCTGCATCCACATTCTTTTCATTAGAACCTCTACAGCTCATTATCTCTTCAACAGAAATGTTTTAAACTTTCAAGATTTCATGAAGTTTCGACACTTCTGTGAATTTTGTGTCCCATGTATAGACAGCTGCCTCATCTGCTGTTTGGGAATCAGCATTTAATTATGTGGGGCTCCAAAACAGTTGTAATGGTACCCAGTTGAAGTAGCTGGTTGAAAAATATTGAACACTTCATTAATAAAATTTCTAATTTTCAAATTAGAATGGGATGGGGATGAGCAGGTTGAGGAGCATCAGGGAGTATGATAGATAGACAGACAGACAGACTACTGGAATCTCATCCTGTCTTCCCTGAGACAGGCCCAACAAACAACAGCCCATGTGACATGGAGGATTCCCTGTCCTCTCTCTGAACACAGGGACTGAACTAAACGCAGTGACTTACAGGATAGGGAGCAATGGGGATAAGTTCCTGCCCAGTGCAGCAGGAACATCACCTGTGTGACTGCCCTGCCTCCCCAGGTGCCTGGCGTAACAGGGGTGAGGCTCTGTGAGTGTAACTGGACAGTAGTGAGGACGAGGGTTCATCTAGCATGGAGGTGTCGCCAAGGTTAAGTCAAGCCTACACCCTCCATCAAAACCACTTCCAGACAGAAGGAAGACAGGTCACTGTCACAGGAAAATCTCTTCTGATGGGAACAGATGGCCCAACATGCAGACTGGACACACCTATTCGGGAAGTCTGCTGCCTCCTGGAGCCCAGCTTAAAGATGTGAAGAGAAACCTTCCCACCCTGTTACGGCCTTCAGATTATCATCCACTATTGCTTTTTCAGGTGGCAGCCTGAAAGTCTCAACAAGAAGTCTGAGGGCAGTCAAGAGACTCCTCAGGGCTTGGGACAACTGTCTAACAGATCAGGTGCACAAGTAGTGTTCTTCTCTGTTTGCAAGGAATGATGGGGGGAAAGAGCCAACAGATCAATACCTGGTTTCACCCTTTTTTTTGTCATGGGTTGGCTGAGTTTTTGGCTCTTGTATTTAGTTTGCAGGAAAGACATGGAGGCACTGGAGCATGTCCAGAGAAGGGCAAGGAAGCTGGTGAAGGTTCTGGGGCACAAGTCCTATGAGGAGAGGCTGAAGGAGCTGAGATGATTTAACCTGGAGAAGAGGAGGCTCAGGAATCACCTAATCACTCTCTACAACTCCCTGAATGGAGGTTGTAGCCAGGTGGGGATCAATCTATTCTCCCTAGTAACAATAGGTAGGACAAGAGGAAATGGCCTCAAGTTGCACAAGGGAGGTAGAGATTGGATGTCAGGAAAATTTCTTTATCAAAAGGGCAGTCAAGCGCTGGAACAGGCTGCCCAGGAAAGTGATTTGAGTTACAGTCTCTGGAAATACTTGTGTAGAAGTGACACTTGGGGGCATGGTTTAGTGGTGGACTTGTCAGTGCTAGGGCAGTAGTTGGACTTAATGATCTTAAAGCCTAAATTTAAAGATCTTTCCTAGCCTAAATTACTCCATTATTCTATGAAATTACTCAAGTTGAACAGTATCTAGTTTTGAAAAAAGAAAATAAAAAGATAATATATTTTCATAAATAGCCAAGTCTTGGATTCTTCAGAAAGATGATCCTTTATAACCTAAATATTATTTTGTGCAGGAAACAAATTAGGAAAAAAATGAAATAAGTATTCATTTGCAATTCTAATGTCTCTGATTACAGTCCCCAAGTTGACATTTGCTCACTTTAATTAAAAAAAAATAGAATTTTATTTATATTTTCTACTCCATGTTTCCTAGCAGAGGGATTTAAAACATGTTCAGACCTACAGTGTCCCAGTTACTGTTCCATCTTATGATCTTCAGTTAATAATATTTTACTTTCTGTGACTGCAGAATGAAAATGTATTCTTGATTTACCTAAAACTGAAATTAGTTAGTTTGCCTAAAACTGACAAGGATTGCATTTGAGAGAACTCACACAAATACAAGGCTAGAAGCTTCATTTAGGTTTAACCCTTATGCCCTTGAACACAATAGAGTTTACATAAATATTTAAGAAGGGCAGCCACAGACCAATTAAAGGAATATATTTTCCAAGCATCAAACCATTGTTTTCAGGCAGTGCACTGATGCTCTTAAATTAATACATATTAAATCTTTTATGGGCTTAGCAGAGTTTTAGGCTCAGGAGAGGGAAAAGCAGATGAGAGCACCCCAGGGGGAGGTCGGGCAGAGATTGCCACACGACCCACCGCCCAGCTCACAGGGTCTGTGTGGCTGAGGGTGGCTGCAGGCTGCTCTGAAAATCTGCCTGAGGAGGACAGGGCACCACCATCCCTCTTGTTAAGTCCTTCTCAGCATCCTTGGAAAAGCTGTGGGCAAGCTGAGAAGGCTGTGACTGGCTTCATTTTGATATTTGCTAAATAAAATTGAGGAGCAGCTGTTTTGTGGGAAATTTATTTAAGGGCTTTTTTTTTTTTTTAATTTAAAAATAAAAATGTTTTCAGATACTTCAGAATTCCCCTCGTAATGAGAGACCTAGTTTCAGGCTACTCCTTCCCAAGATTGCTTAGTAAAAGACTGCACTTTTCATATCCACTCACTTCAGACCTGAGTCCATCAGATTGCTGTTTCATAGTGTGTAGTATAAATTATAGAAAGGTGCTGCTCATACGTACATTTATGTGAAAAGTATCACTACTCAGACCTAGGAAAATAAATTTGCAAGTAATTGGATTTGTTGCTCCCTAATTGTAGCAGCTTGTTAATATTGTCAATATTGACAATGAGAAAGTCTGATTTGAAAAAGACCCATATGCTCTTGAATGCACAGGCAGAGCCAGAGCAGACCTCAGGGTGAGAGAAGGAGGGAAAGGTACAAGTGAAATGAAAAACAGAGATGAGAAGTTTTGGTGCAAGAGTGAAGAAGCACATCTAGGAAGGGGGAAAAAAAGTAGAGACTTGTTGCAGGTAGTGGAAAGCCAAAGATAAAGAGTTCAGACTGCAGCATGCTTTCTGCTGAAATAGATCACCTGCAGTTTCTGCTGGGAGAAATAAAATCAATTCAGATGGAGAAACTGAGATGTTAATCTAGGCTGGTGGCAGAAGGAGATGAAGCAGGAGAGAATGAATGTTTGTGGGGAATCCTGTTACAGGACTGTTTCTCTTAACATGTGCAATAGACTTGTAGCACTGGAAGGAAAAGAGGGAAAAGAAGTATCTGGAAAGCAAATATGAGTAACTGAATAATCTTTGAAAGAGAAGAAGACCTCCTAATACTGTGTTCATCTTACAGACTTTAAAGCTTTTGAAATGTTCACAATATTCAAATGCTGTTTTCCTGTGATATATGCCTTACTGACAGGATTAGTTACCTTCTCTCATTATATCAACTTCAAGTTTTATTTGCAAATAAGTGAACTAAGTAAGGTACCTGGGGCATTTTTGTGTTTATCCAACTGTTGAGACTATACTTTGGAATTTTTCAGTACATTTTTGAGCAAAATATGTCCTGACTGTTAATTCTGTAATACGATTCGTGAAATGTCTGACATCTGAAGCTCATGGGGGAGAGGAGGGAAATTGCTTGCAGATCGCCATGTGCTTCTGTGCTTCCACTTGGGGAATGTATGGCCATAGCTGTGGGAGTCAAGAAATTGTTAATTAAAAATCTTCTTAGCTGTATTGCGTCTTTTTTTTAAGATAAAATGCAAAATCTTTTCTTCTTCTAAAGCTATGCACATGGAGATTTTTAGGCAGAGTAAGTGGCCCCGTTTTTCTAGTTAATTACCTCAATAAATCACGAGTGGGTTGCTGGTGTTTGAAAATTCTGTGCATGGTAGATGGAGTGAGGGAGGGAGCAGTTTTCTGCAGTGTTCTGTTGCTGGTCTGTAATGGTATATAATGCACTCAGGTCAGAAGGGTGGTACTGATACAATGCCATCATGGCTATAACATCAGAAGCTTACTGGGGGAAAAAAATATTACAGTTAAAAACCCCAAAATATTACAATAAAACTGTTTGTGTTACAACATGCAAAGTGTTTTGTGTTACTGCTACAAAAAAAAATAAAATTGCCGCACCACTCAGTTTTTCCTATGAAGATCTTTGTTTGCATAAATGCATATGTGTGTGCATATAGAAGTAAGTATGCTTATATACACATAATCTGTGTTGATAAATACACGTGTACACACACACGCACGCATCCTGAATGAATTGTATTTGCTTCTTGAAAATGGCTAATACTCCCTGAAGGGGGGAATGGAGAGAGGGAGTGATTTTATCAGTACTAGTTGATGTCACAACTGAGGATGAATTTTGCAGTGAACAATGTAGACATGCACTGTAGAAAGGCTGTTCCTAAGACAGGAGACAACAGATGGGTGAGGGAAGACAGGAGAGCACTGTGGGGAAACTGGACAAGACTCACCAACAGCCTTACTCGTTCTCTATGCCAGTGCAGTATGTCTGTGGTTCACAGCGGTGGCTGTGGTGGTCAGGATTCAAGAAGGGGTGTGACTGAGGATGAGCTGGAAGCGAAAGCAGTTGGACAATACCTGGACTAAGAACGTATTGCAGGAGATGAGAGCAGAGGCTCTCCGGATCTGAACAGGAGCTTGGTTTGAGAAGAAAGTTGACAGTGGGTGGGCAAAGGGGCTGGGTGGCAGGTCCATGGAGGCATAGCAAGAGGGATGGGCAGCCAGGGCGGAAGTATGCAGAGGAATCAGGGCCAGGAGAAAAACATTTTCATCTGAGTAGGTCAGAAAAACTGACATTAAAAAAAAAAATCTGAGAAGAGACAAGACAGAATTAGGGGAAATCTAGGGGCGTCATCATCTTGGCTACCTAAGCAAGCAATTCTAATTGATCTGTATCATTAACAAAGACCAATACTTCCAAAAAGCTCCTTTTCTCTCTGGTGATTATAGAGAACTTAAAAGATCTCTGGTTAACCGAGATTCCAAATTTCTGGATGGCGCAGTTATATTAAATGAAGGATCTATTTTCATTACCCTTTTTGTTCTAACGATCATCCGGCATTATTTAGCATTTGTGCAGTTTTATAGAAAACAATACTTGATTTTTACAATAATTATTTTTTTACTTCTGAAATTATATACTGCATTCTCAAAGAAAACACTGTTGCTGCATACAGAAGCAGCAATATCTTTCCATCTAGCATTCTCCTCTCTTTCCTTGTTACCAGGGTTTTTAAAATGTGATAATGTCCCACCACTGTTTCTGAGATTTCCTGAATTTATTTGTTTGCTCTTTATTACGTAAGGAATGATTTCTGCCTGTTTGAATATATTTCTGTGGGGAGTGCTGACATTCTTATCCACACTTCACTTGTCACTTCCAGGCCAGACGGTTAATATGATTTCCTACTATGAGCTACTTACTGCGTGCAGTTTTAACATGTGTTGCAGCAAAGCAGTATACTGAAGTGCAGAAATGACTTATGAAAGAGAGGGATATCAGACAAAAGTCGTTGGGTTCTCTTTGGTAAAGTCATAAATGCGTGCAGCATAAATACGTTCCTAATAGGAGTAAAAGGAAATAAAGGTGGACTTCCTATTCTGATCCCATCCTTCTCACATGAATACGAGGGGAAAAAGTGTTTATGTTTGTGGATAATACCTAAAGAGGAGTGTCTGCGAGCCTGCAAAGGAGGGATTAGCATTCCAAATGGTGAACTGGAAAACACAGAGGACTAATCAACAGCATCTGGACGGGAGCACAGTCTTTTCTCTGGGAAAAAGCTGAGGGCTGTAATGGTTCCCAAGTTGGATTTTTATCAACACAGTGGTGATTTTGCACAGAAAGCTGAGGTTGTGCTGGGAGGCAAAGAGTGTCACCCTTGAGATGGAATAGGTGATTGCACTGCTGTGCTCAGTGCAGGACACTGCCATAGAGAAAGGTGTGGGTTAATGTTAGAAAATCAAGAAAGAAGTGACACAAGTATGTAGAGGTCTAGAAAACAGTTATGAGGAAATACTGGAAGAAACTGAGGTTGTTTAACCTAAAGAAGACTAAATAAGAACGTGATAAGTACCTTTAAATACATTAAGTGTTCCTGCAGAAGGGAATCATTTATTCTCTTATCCTTTGCAGGCAGAATGAGAAGTAGTGGGCTTGAGGTACAACATGAAGATAAAGGTTAGATGTGAGGAGAAAGAGATTGCTTGGGGAGACTGTAGAGACTCTGTTACTGAATATCTTCAAGAAGGGCATAGAAGAATATAAGGAAAATACCAGTGCACCTGGGGTACAAGGTATGAAATAAGTAATCTCTTGTCATCTCTTCCTTGCCTATTTTTCTTTGATTAAAGCTGAATTAAGAAAGGAAAAGTCCTGGGCTGGACAAATAACCTCAAGTGTAAAATGTAGTAGAATAACCTTGGGCTTGGTCAGGGAAAGTGTTGAGTAGTCATGGCTGCTCTCACTGCCCTCATCCAGAGCAGAAGCAAAGTAGGATTGCAAAATGAAGGCTATGAGCACTAAATTTGTATTAATTTTTAATGCTGATGAATTATTGTCACATTGGCCAGGTCTTGTCTTCACCATGACTCCTATCCTGGCTGTTATGAAAATTTACATTACATTTGGTAATGCAAAATTTCTCAGAATTTTCAGCCTCTAATAAAGCCTCAGCCACAAGCTCTTTTTTGGTGGGTTTCCATTTTAAAACTGTTCAGATTACTTTCCCACAATGGCACTTACTTGCCTTTTGGCTTTTTAGGCAATGTCTCAACTGGTAACTACAAGTAGAGGTAGAATTTATAGATATGTTCTTCAACACACTTTGAATATTTGTTATGTACAATGCCAGCGTACAATTATTGAGATACTTTAGCCTAAACTGCAAAGGAGTAAGATTTCTTAGAGAGTGATATTTCAGAGTTACTGAATGAGCTAATGAGTCTTGGTATTTTTTGGATATTTGGGGATTACCTAAATGAAATTACTAGAAGAGAGAGAAAAGAAGATGCTCCTGTGGTGAATGGATTACAGCACAAGTTGGAGATCTTAGCAACAAAACCTTGTATGGTTTTAAAGGAGAAAAAATGTATTTTTATTAAAATCCTGGAAGTTTTTGACATGGAAAACTTTCAACAAAAGGATTGCATTTTTCTGTGAAAAAAAAATCACTATAAAAATTCACTGGTTGGTTGATTTGCTTTTGTCAGCATTTCTCCCAGTTTGTCTCACATTACCACTAGAGTCTGTTTTGCTGTACTGCTCTTTTTGGGAGCACAGATAAACTCCTCTCTCCCTGTTGTGCTCAAAAGTGTATTCACTACTTTTTCCTGATTCTTTCTCCTTTTCTTTTACCAGTGATCTTTATCCTGATGAAAAAGAGATAGTTATCAGTACTGCAGCATGAAACCACTTTACCTAGGCGTAAGTATAGGCAGTGGCAGTGTGAGGCTTTTTCTATCCAGGACTCTCACTTCTTCATTGAGTCAATCCATCTCTCTCTCAAGATGATGCATCCATTTACTCCCCACAAATCTGAAAAGAGTCATCAGATAGGAGCAATGTCTTTACCTCCATGGGAAGTATGTAAGCTGAGAATTCAAGGGTAGAAGACTTTATATTGCTAAAACTCTCATCTGGCTTGTTCTGCAGGGAATGCTTTTTCATACTGCATGTATTCAACCTGGAAAATTTAGAGTTCCAGGAGATCTCTGAGTCAGATAATTTAGGTGAGAATTTAAGACACACATAATTTTATAAATGTCAAATATTGCATTGTGGCCAAATATTTGAAAGAAAACTTTATTTTCTCTCCTTATAGGTGTAAAACACCTATAAGCAGGTCTGGGGGGAAACTGCTAAATTAAAAAAAAAAAAAAAAATAGGAAGATAGACTCACTGGCTTTCTCCTGTCCTAAGTTTCCTGTGTTCTCGCTCTCATAATACAAGAAGACATTCCAGACACCACATTTCTGGGGATTACCTTTCTTGGGGTTGAAGCCTTTGGCCTCATTCTTTTCCTCACAGTTAGAGTGTTCATAAGCCCCTGGAAAGACACTGTCTGTCATGTCTTGTTGCTTAAATATTGTGATCGAGCCTGTGAATAATCTCTAACTGCTTTGACATGTTCATAATAGCTTTTGTTCTACTCTGTACCAATCCATTTCCATTCCTTAAAGTCCCCTGACATGGTGTGTTCCAGCTTGGACATGGTATGTGATGGTTTGTCCGGAGATACTATGGAAAAATCAGACCACTACCTTTAGCTTTTGTGGATAGTAACGATGGTTTGGAAAGTGAAAATGACCCCTATGTGGCAAGTGATACTGTTAGACCTTTTTCTCCTCGGCTTGTGGGTTTTTTTCTGCCTTTGGTGAAAGTTGTTGTGAAAAGCGGTCAGCTGAACCGGCGTTACCCTGCAGAGTGACGTGTTCGTGCCGGGCTTCTTCAGCTGTGCTGTGTGCAGTGAAGGCTGCGTTAACACCAGATGCCAATCATACACCACCAGTGGATTTGCAAGATTATAGGACAGGAAAAAAGATGAAGGTTAAGCATGGGGCACAATAGAGATTACTTATGGTAATGAATTGTATAATTTTTCTAGACAGATCTGGATTAATGTTTATCCCAGGCAAGAGATTACTGTATGTCTGATTCTAGTTGTAAACAGACATTATTAAACAGAAGGTTTATGTTCATGAGATGCGACTATGGGTGTTAAAGCACTTATGATTTATTATGTGCAAAAAGAAAAATTAACCTGTTCATCTGCTATAGTACAAGATGCGCTGTGGGTTTTTGCATAATTTGAAAGGCATCTGCTCCTTTGGAATACAAATAACCAGTGAGATGAGAAAGATTCTCCTCTCACTGAACATTTACACAGGTCCAATGCCTCACAGTGCAGTGATGTTGAAATGGTGTAACCAAGAAAAGAATAGTGTTGTGTGCTTTTATAAAGCAATAATATTTCTTTGAGAGATCATGCTTGTGAATCTTTAGGGTATTTTCTTTATAACAAAAAAAAAAAAAAAAAAAGAAAAGTAATTTTCAGAGACCTTTACAAATGACCTTATTGGGGTTTCCAAAATAATTCCCTTTCACTATGTGAAAACATAATGTTTAGAGACATTGAATTTAATAATTTTTTTAATTGAATATTTTTCAAAATACTTATGTTGAAGCCTGTTTTTCTCCTGCTTTATTACATCACTACTGCTTAGCATAAGTGAGACATAGATACAGCTTCCATATTTTTTAGTATTGCCTTACCTCAGTAGCTAAATAATCACACCTGAGTCAGTGCCTTCTGTGTTTTAGGTGAGCTGAAAAATATTCCCTTAAGGAAACTGTAAACAAACTCCCAAACTTTGCTTTTTTTGGTGAAGTAGATGTTGCAACTCCATTACTTGCTAATAAGGAAGTATCCTTTCTCTGTGAAAGCAAAGAAAAATTACAGTTATCAAAATCTGTTCGTTCTATTTACGGGCTGTATTCGTAGCCAGCTGATTTTTGCATAATGCCATTTGAAGTTATCCATTTAACAATGATGGATGATACAACTGTGTTGCTCTCCCTCCACTTTGTAACTGATCCGTCTACTTATAGATTGCATTGGACATGTTGCTGATGCTTTATTTGTAAAATTCACTCACATATGTGAGAAATTTGTTTGTTAAGTCTTACTGGCTTCACAGAGGCTTCTTAGACAAGTAAAGATATTCCTCTGTATAAGCAAAACCAGCCCAATATGTGGAGTGAAAAGACCTGGGAATATCGTGAGGTTTGTTAAGTGAATTAGAATTTAAGCAGTTAGATTAGACCTGAGTAAAATGTACGCATTCTGAATGCTTCAATTAAAAAAGTTACAGTCTTAAATTTCCATCAAAACACTTCATTAGTGCTCTTTTACATTTCTTAGCTATATTTTGCGTTTGGTACAACAATATGGATTTGTCATGAGAAAAATATAACTTTAATGCTTTATTTGTCATGAGAAAAATATAACTTTAATGCTTGTAATATCTTGACTAATTATCAAATTTTACAACTTCTGTGAAGTGTGAGTCCAGAGTTAAAGTTCATGAGCAAATTAATTAAGCAGTAGAAGTTTCTGTGGGCTTTGTTAATGGTTCCGTTTAGCATCCGAAGTTGACGAAGACTTTTGGAGATACCGGGGATGCAGGTAAGAGTCCCTCAGGAAAGGGGGTTAGCTGCACTGCTCTGCTTGAAAGTTTGTGCAGAGAAGCAGTGGATTTGGGGAGGCACTAAAATACAAGCGCCGCTCTTTTCTTCGCCGTGTGTTAGCAGACATCGATGAGTCGTGGAGATGACCTCCATCTTCCAAAGAGACAGAAAGCTAGAAATGAAGATGCATTTCTGTTATCAGTCTGCTGTGGGTCGTAAGTTGAACTGGTGTTATATTTTCCTCTGAAAGCCGCGTAGCCTTGACACAGTGTTTAACAGTGTTAAGCTTATTGCTGCTGAGCTAAACATGTCTGAAGTGAACGATGACCCTCACGTCTTTGCAATAGCAAAATGTCTCCCTGATGTGATCCCGAAGACTTGGAGCATTAAGTTAATTTTCCCCTGGATTTCTGAGCTGCCTTCCTTTTACCCGGCGGAGAGCTTGTGAAGAATACAGCTTCTGACCAACTGACAGAACATGGAGGGTGAAATTAGATGCATTCAATTAGAAGATGACAAAAAGCCTATCTAAATATTTGTCAGGATGCTACTTACAGGACGTAGTGTCCAGCCGGGGAAGTGAAAGGCAGACACTCGGGACTTAATAGTCTGGGGGTGGGGGAAAAATGGGTAAATCATCCAGATTCTTTACGGGCTTGGAAGGGATAATTGAGGGTATCAAGTTGGCTGCTATGCTTCCAGGGCTAGTGATCCCTCTCGTGTAATCTTAGATTAGTTCTTTGCTTTTATTCACTTAAAACAGAATTAAACATTACAAGTTTTCTGGACCACTTGAGTAAATAATGTTGTTATTTGACCACTAGAGGATGATTAATGCAGTGGTTTCTGGGAGATATTGAAGAAAGAGGGGCTCCACCTTCTCAGTATAAAAAACACGCCACAAAACAACCAAACAAAACCCCAAAGCCACAAAACTTAAGGAAATGAAAAAGGCACAGCAAACTGTTTTCTGTGAAACTGTTGGACAAGAAGATTTACTGGTTTTCCAGGGGACAAAAGGATATTCTTGGAAACTAAAATTTGAAATTAGTAGTCGGTTAAACAGAAAGAGATCAAAATATGCAGCTTGATTTAGCCACATCTGTTTATCTGTAAATTAAATTTATAACAACTTTTTTAAAGTAAGTGAGCAAATCTCTGGCTTGTATTTTCCTCCTCAAAAAGTTTTAATTATGAAAGTAAAATAAAAAGTAAATACAGCATACCATGGTTATTTTTTTTTCATTTGTGTTACAGCAATTCAAGGGAGAATGTGACTATGATAGGGTTAATCCAGCTACATAAAAATCCATGCTGTGTATGATAGTAGTAAAGCTTGTGATCCCTTGATCTTTGATTAGATCCAGGCTAGTAAATATCTTGTGTTTAATCAGAATGAGTTGTTCTGCATGTAGTATAAGTCACCTTCACAGATGGGATGTAGCAGCAGAGTTGTTCGCGAATATTTGTTTTAATCCCTTCCAGAACAAGCACGCTTTATGTTTCTTTGTTGTAAATCAGATTCAAGCAACTAAAGACCAGCATGAAGGAAAGATATTTACTTGCAGTGAGGAGTAGGGCAGTGTGGGAAGCCTTTTTCCTTTTAAAGAAAAATGTAACTTAGTAGATTCTTGAAAGGTATTTTATACTATTCCATAAAGATAACTAACGCACCATGGCTGCTTTTTTAGACTGGGACGCAAACATCAGTACCTGGAATTTCTTGTTAAACTGTTCGTACGCATTCCTATCTTAGACAATAAATATGAAGAGACTAAGATTTATTACAGTAATGTTCAGCCTGTATTATTATCCTATATTTTAAAGATATTTAGTTAGAATGTCTGTTCTCTTTGCTGGTAAGCTGAAATTACTAAAACATTATCTGTAAGGATACTTGTTTTGTATGGTGTGTCGGCGTCCTATTTACCTAAATCTGTCATAATTGCCTTCCAATACATCTTCCTCTGACATGCCAAATATTGAAAATGAGATAACTCTTTGCTGGGAGATTTTCTACCGAGTGTCATTTTTCTGTGTTCATAACTTGATGGTAATAACTGGACGACCTGTAGTTAAATGCGTCTCAATTTCTCTCACTTATTTTTCCTAATCACCACATGGAGCCTTCAGTGCTCAGAGGTGTGATTAGATTTAACCTGCCATCATATCTGAAGAACTTTCTGTACAACATATTATACATTGCAGGAATTATATATGTAAATGGTGGGTCTAAGTGC
This sequence comes from Gymnorhina tibicen, assembly GCA_013399875.1. Taxonomy (NCBI): domain Eukaryota; kingdom Metazoa; phylum Chordata; class Aves; order Passeriformes; family Artamidae; genus Gymnorhina; species Gymnorhina tibicen. Next base: position 108,680 of record VXAZ01002124.1, on the reverse strand, counting down.
AATATATAAACAGATATGAAGATGAGTTGCTCTCATGCCAAAGTTAACTCCTGTTTATTTTTTTTTTTCTGTTTTTAACAGAAAGACTGGAGAGCCCCCACTAATAAATGGCTGGATTCCTTACCTTGGGAAAGCTTTGATTTTTAGAAAAGATGCTTACAAATTCTTACTGGATCAGCAAAAGAAATTTGGAGATATTTTCACTGTACATATTGCTGGTGAGAAATATTTTAGTATATATCTTGATTTTTTCCCTCAGTGAAGTTAAATACTAATCCAAATGTTTAGTTTGGAATCTTCCTTACCGAAAACATTTTTCTCTAGCATAGACCCATAAAAATCCCTCAGATTTACATGTACTGTAAGCATAATAATTATCCATAAAATACCACTATCAACGTGTGGATTTATTTACATCTATAAGTATATATGTATTTTGACAGATTTTTTAGGTATGTACTGTATGAACATAGATTTTGCCAGCACGTGTAATTGTGTATTGTTGGGTTTTTTCCTAAAGAAGGGAGAACTAACATCATCTTGACACTGCACAGAAAAATATCAGATTAAATTTAGAAAACACTTAAGAAAAAAAGTGCAGAATTTGTTCTCACACATTTTACAACTGGTTGACAGGAACACAAGGGAATGAATGACACATTGACTCAGTGATACAATCAGGACTGGAACACAGAAACTTCCCGTTGCCAGCCTCTTACTCCGATCATGCTTGCTGAAAATAACAATGTAATAAAGCATGATATAACCTTGCTGCTTCCTGTATTTATAACTGTATTACTAAGCTAGATTGAATACAAACATTTGAGTGATTTCACATAGATGCTTAGCTATGGAAGAAGAACATAGAATAAAACTAGAATCCTGAGTGAAAGTTAAATATATAAATTTGCATCTATCTATCTATCTATCCATCTATCTATTTATCTATCTATCTATCTATCTATCTATCCATAGAGATCTACTTTTTACTAAATTCAGTATAAAATCCAGTATTTTCTTGTGTTCAGAAGGGCAAGCTCTTATTAATATAGGTGGATGTAATCATCTTCTGCACCTTTACATGCTGCTATCCTTGTTCAAATGATCAGCTTTACTCTATCTAATTTTTAGTTATTCCTGTAGTTTTAGGGAGTTTGAAACAAAAAGGTTAAGTGTAAAGTATAAGGTTTGCTTTGTAATTCCAGGGCAGTAGAATTAGCTTTATATTTCCATATAAGCAATATTTTGCAATGCAAATAATTTTTTTTCTTCAAATATCAATTAATTTAATTGCAAGCTGAGTGTTTAATTAATAAAATGTTTCTTCCTTTTAAAAAATATGTCCTTTTGTTCCTTTGGAAGAGAATTTTACGGTATTAAATATGTGATTTTTTAAAATTCATTCAGTATTTTTTTTTTTGGAAACTGGTATGATCAGATTTTTTTGCAACTTGAAAGTGAGTTTGGCACAGTACAACACCAACTTTTGTTGAAATACAGTCTTTTTTATTGTTAATGTGAATTCACACTGTAATACAGTTTTGGCTTCTTACAAATACAGATTAATAACTATAATTCAGATATTATCTTAGTACATTCATAAAACCAGATACAGTCATACTTCAGAATCTTAAAAGTGTTTAATCAAATATTTATTTATTTTGCCTCTATATTATTTTATGCAAGACTGTGCTTAGAAATTTCTGTGTTTAAGCAACATATGAGTGTAGTTTCAGAAATTTCTATTTGCATGATAAACCAAATTCCATCTCAGATAATCCCCCTGTGTTCAAGTGTTTTGAGCCAAGCTTCCCTTGATGAAGACTGAGGTAAATGGAGTTAGTTCTGGATATCACATGTCTTGTGCAGGGAAATGTTTGATTTTGTGAATTTGTCATAACAGAGACACCACTTTAAGTTCTCTTTTTCGGTATAAAATTACTGACCATCAGGACTTCATTAAAGAGAAATAGTTTGTCATCTGCAAGTCAGGGAAGAAACCAAAGCTAGTTAGTACCTCCTGTCATGTCCTGAGCCGAAGGCACACAGGATTTCTGTATGTCTTACTGATTTGACAAAGATGATGTTTCTGTGCTCGGCAAACATAGCGTAGCCAGCTGTATGCGGGCTATCATTACTTTACCCCCCTGGTGGATGTCTAAAGGTCCTGTCAAAAAATTCTATCAATATATATTGTTCTAATTATTGGTTCTCAAACTAGTTCATTTGGAAAATGTGGAACGATGCTTGGAGTTTCTGGCGTTGCCCCGTACTGGTAATGCGATTTTGCTGATTGTACTTTCCCATGTGATGAGCAAATGATTGTCATCCCTAAAAGTCGCAAGGGACATGGATGTCATCTTAATAAAGAAATTAAAAAGCACATCTTTCTATGAGAAACAATGTAAATTCCTGACCTGTCGCAGAAAATAGTTCTCTAATTGGTTTTGTGTGGTGGTGCAGCAGAATCGTTTTCCCCAAACGTCATGCCAGCGCAGCACCACTGTACATCATTGTCAGCAGTTCAGCAGAATCTCCCTAATAAGAGGACGATTACGTAAATGCGATAGTCTTGGGGGAAAAAAGAAAGGAACAGAAAAGAAAAGAATAAGGAGGGGAAAGAGAGAGAGAGAGTGTGTCTGTGGTGTTGAGATGATCATACTTCCCAAGCCTTTCTGCTTGTTAAGTGTCAGCAGCATAGGCAGGCAGCTAGGTAAGAACCTAAGGAGCTTGAAACAGTTTTGTCATTGTTTCTTGGGATTAAACTTTGTGTCCTTTTCCTCTCAAGTTGATAGGAGTGATAATGAACCCTGCAACATTCTCTCTGAGACTTAACTCACCTTTTAATAAAATAATCTCACTGGTTTTTACTAAGCACATTTGCCTTACACCTACAGTAACATATCACATTTTTCTCTCTTAGGCAAAAGGTAATTTACATTAACTCCTTACCAGGCTGAAGCCTGCTGCAAGCATTACCGAAATAACATCCATCATTAGATGCCGTCTGAAATGCTTGTCTTTCATCATTAGCATTAAAAAGCTCCAGAATGCATTATTAGAGTAATTTCTTAACTATCATACAAATACTGGCTTCTGTGCTCAGATTTACCAAAGTTGACAATTTTCATATTTTCCACATCAATCTTCTATTTCTAGGAGACTGTAGAAACTAAATGGAGATAACCAGGCTATTTGCAGCATGGGTGTAATGCAAACTGAAGGATTGGATAGTGAAGTATGAATTCTCTGTAGCCATTAAAAAAAAAAATCAGAGGGCTTTTTGCAGAAACAAGGATACATCTCGTTTTGACTTGTTTCTACTGTATTAAATAAAATAGCTCTGTGACTTAAACTATTCAGAATTGGAGTGTGACATTTCTGTATGTACATGTCTACTTAGTTTTTGGTGTTGAAAGGTTTTTTTACAAACTAACAGGGAAGGGCTTAGTCTCTAGTGGTTTCTATATAAATACCTTCAATATTTAAGGCTAACTGATTTGTGGAGATTGTAGTATGCCTCGATTTTTGGCTGATTTGGCATTACCTTTTCTAGTACTCTGATGGAAACTCATGAGTATCAAGATTTGAGAAAAGGTTACTTTCCAAAGATAATCTTGGCATTAGCTGCAGTGGAAGGACATGGGAGTAGAGGGGAAAGCTGCATTTTAAAATACCAAATAATAACTGGAAACTTTAGGAAAGGTTTTAATTTTTTGGTCTCTGACACCACCAGGGACAATCAGTGGGAAGCAACCTCACTGGGGACAACGTCAGGATTTAAAAAACAAAACTAAGGACCATATTGGCACTTAAAAAATTTAAAATCATAACTTGAGGTGAGAAAGTTTGTTCCACTTTGGATGTTTGCTGTTCAGGGTGTAGAGGAGGTGTTGGGGCACGGTTTTGTAATTAGCAATCTGTTCCTGTATGGAGGAGACTGGGGTAAGCAGTGTAGCCATGTAGTGCATCTGTGTGCAGGGATGACTGTAATTGTTAAAGGTTCCCATACCCACTCTCACAACTTTCTAATTGCCATTAATTAGCCCTAGGTTTTAGTACTTTTCTAATTAAGAGATCTAAAATTAGATTCTCGATGGCATACATAAACAAGCTGCCTTTGTTATAGAGGGGTTCCACTTTACCGATTATCTAGACCTTTACTAAATGCAGCAACAAGAAATATTTTGGTTTATGTGTTTATATATGTTGTTGACTTGCAGTGATGTGGTCTGGAACCTGAATTGATTCTACAAAATGAATTATATTTTGGTACATACTTACTTTTTGCTACCAGGAACCTGATGAGAATAATAAAAACAGGACCTGTAATATTCTTTTTCTCAGGGACTGTTTTTTCAAAGTATGTGCTAGTGTTGAGTGAGTTTTGATTTAAAATTATTACTAAAATTGTTTGTTTGTCTGAAAACTCATTTGCTGAAAATCATTTTCTTTACTTAAAAATGATAAGAATTGATGTGCGTTTGCTAAGTGTCTGATTAAAGATCACAAAGAAACTCATATTTTGCATCAGAAATAAGCAGATGGTGGACAGATGGTTTAAATTAATATTAATTAAAAATCTTAACTTAAATTGTTTACCCTGTAAATGCAAAGTTAAGAAGCCAGCTTTCATCTTTAGGGTTAATAACACTCCAAATCTATTTATTAAAAATTGCTTCAATGGGCATTCTTTCCAAGCTTTGATCACAAAGATGGTCTCCTCAATAAAGAGCATGAAAGTGGGTGAAAGCTGGAAAGAGAGAGTAATTCTAGGACCCTTAACAAAGATCCTGCAGAGGTCAAGACTAAAAATTCCTGTTAGCCTCTGTAGTCTGGAAGGAAAGTAATGGTCCAAAAAGGGGACTGAGAATTCAGAATCTCTCTTTCGTTCTGATTTCTCAATATACTTCCTCTTTAAAATTAAATTTACAGCTATGGTTGATTGTGATACAGTAAAACAAAATCCATGAGTATCTTAAAAACCTTCACACACTGTTGATAAAAAAAAAGGGTCAAATTCTGTCTTGATATATCCCTTGTGTTTCCTTACTGGTTCACTGGAATTACAGTTGATGTAATTGGGAGGGAAATTATGGCAGCTGGTAGTTGTAGAGGAAGTCCAGAGTGTACCCAAATACCATAGAGCACTGTGTGTGTAAATAAATCAGAATATGAAATAACTATGATAATTCAAATATCACTATATGGTAACCATGGATACTTGACATTTTTAGTGGTAGTGACTACTTTATCTCTGGACATCTGTCACAGAGCCAAATTTGGTCCTCAGTTAAGCATGTAGTGTTCCCATTAAAATCAAAGGAGATTTGTCCCTTTAGTGAGACAGAATTAGACTGTAAGTACTGGAAGCTTTGCGCTTTCCCTGAGTTTGTAACTGGGATATTTCACAGAGGAAGTGTACATTTTAATACGTACCCTTTTTCCCTAGTGCACCTCTTCATTCAAGGTAAGAATCAGGAACTCTAAATTTAGAGTCATCTATAAAGAGCTGAGATTTAATTGAGCTTTGGGAGTGTTAGCATTTTGATTCATCGTAGTTCCTCCAAATGCTTTTCTTCAGCAGTTGACTTGAAGTTTAGGGAGAAATTGCAGGATTTCTCTGGCAGGGACAATTTGAAAAAGCATCTAACGATGCAATCCTATCCCTCTGTACAAGGAGCTGAAGGTATCACTGTGTCACCTCATTAAGTATCCTGGGAAGGGTAGGAGGTTGGTGGTGCACTCTGACACAATGGGTGCTGGCACTGGGACAGTGTGTACCCCAAAGTGGAACCCGTGCTAAAAACAGTGCAAGCTACATTGTAGGCTGTGACTTCACATTCATAAACCAAGGTAGTCGTGTTATGGATAGTAAGCACATTCTTAACAAAGAGTTAGCAAAGCTTCAGGGAAAAAGAACCAGATGTGAGAGAAGCTTTAAATGTTGGGGGTTTGCAGCATGCGGTTAAAGCCGTAACTGACAGATTATGAGTTCCTGTCTCATCTGCTTGGAAAAAAGCTGCCTAGGTGGCATGTTTTCCACTCCAGCCCCTGTCATTCACTTTCCACTCTGCAGGTGAAATGTGTGTGTTTCCCTCTTTCTGCTGGTGAAAACCTACAGTTTCCAAATGTTGCTATGACTCCACATTGTATTTTCATGAATTAGACCAGAGCAGTAAATTATTTATTTCAGAGCACCACAATTGCAGACATCCCACACAACTGTTGACACAAACAGTAGATCCGTCTACATGGAAATGGCTTCATGTGGATTTTAGAAGAGCCTGCAAAGTGTACACAGGTGGAATCTGACAAAGAAAATCTAAATAAAATTTGTTTAATTTTTTTTCTTATTTTTCTTTGCCGATTTATTCACATATCTTTGCTTTGTGGTTTTTTTCTGCATGCTTTTTTCACAACTTGGGTTTATTTTCAATTATTGCTTTTGGAAGTGTCACCAGATTATAAAAGTGCACGTGTCTCTTATTATTTTCTTTCCTTCTATTCAGGTAGATATATCACCTTTATCATGGACCCATTTCAATACGTCTATGTCATCCGAAATAGCAAGCAACTTGAATTTCATGAATTTGCTAACAAAATGGCATCCAAAACTTTTGACTACCCAGCCTTGTCAAAAGGAAAATTCCCTGAACTCAAGGAAAACCTGCACAGAATCTACCAGTATCTACAAGGCAAGCCTTTGGATATCATTTCTGACCACATGATGAAAAATCTCCAGGATATATTTGAATGGAAATGCTCACAAGCAACAGATTGGGAAACAGAAAAAATGTACAAATTCTGCTGCTCTGTAATGTTTGAAGCCAGTTTTGTAACACTATATGGAAGAGTTCCTGCTGCAGATGGCCACAAAGTTATTAGTGAAATCAGAGACAAATTTATCAAGTTTGATGCCAGCTTTCCCTATTTAGCTGCAAACATACCAATTGAGTTGCTAGGAGCTACCAAGAAGGTTCGGAAGGAGCTTATACATCATTTTTTACTTCAGAACATGACAAAATGGCTGGGAGGGTCAAAAGTGGTCCAAGCCAGACAAGATATATTTGAGAAATATGAGCTGCTTGGAGATTATGACAAAGCAGGTAGGAAACTTATGAATGATTGCTTGTCTAAAATAAAATAATTTACTATAGACCTTTGAAATAAAAAGGCAAAATGGCGACCTTGAAATTTTTTTATGTTCTTTCTAATTGGCTAATGATAAAATGTTTTACTCTGAAACAACCCTCTATGATAATTGATTTTTTTTTTGTGCTGAGGTGGTAAAACAAGATACTTAATGGTGATAATGAGAAAGATTATAACTGAGCTGCATTTCCTCCCCTTATTCCCCCCACCCCCCCGACATTACATTTCAAACTATTCTCATTAAGCAGAAAATTAGACTTCAGAAGCCTATTGGTCCTCATTAGCATTCACTGATCCTTGGCTGGGTCTGTGTCCTAACATCTTTTAATTAGCACACTGCAAATCTAATCAGTGTAATAAACGCTATTAATCTTCCTTTTCACTTATTTTCTCCCAGCACATCATTTTGCCTTCCTGTGGGCCTCTGTGGGAAACACGATTCCAGCTACATTCTGGGCCATGTATTATCTTCTGCGGCACCCAGAAGCTCTTGCAGCGGTGCGTGACGAGATTGACCATTTGCTGCAGTCAACAGGTCAAAAGAGAGGGCCCACATATAACATCCACCTCACCAGAGAACAATTGGACAACCTGGTCTACCTAGGTAATTTATTTTTATCTGTTAGGAAGAGAAGAGGGGCTCTCCCGGCAAACTCGGTTTATCACTCATTTCTGTTTACTGAGAAGGTGGAGGACACAGCTGCCTAATTGACATAATAACACCCATTTACATCAATTATAAATTATGTAGTTTATAGCTGTAGATTCTCTCATTGCATGTAAACATTAAAGCCTAGGTAATTAACTATGCAAGGTATGCAAAAGGCTAAATCGAAGCTTTGCAATTATTTGAAAAAAAGTTGATGCCTATTAAGTTGTTTGATTCTGAGCATCTGCCGAAGTGTTAATGCATTTCAAATACTTCTGTATGGTACTGCCAAGAAAGACCCTTTTCTGAAATTAAAAGTGGGATAGTGTGTTTAAACTGCAAATATATTTTTTTCGCAAGCATTTTCTTTCTTTCTCTCTCTAACAAAACAAAAAAGGCTTCTAAAGCAGGCTTCTGTTGGGCAACGCCTCCAAATAAAATATAAGAAGATAAAAATTTGCGGAGTAGAAATGGTGTTTTCAGTACTTTATTCAAAAGACGGAGCTTTAAGGGAGCTATAGGTCTTCCAGTTCTGGATCAGGGGTTCGGAGGGAGACCCTTCCCAGTGGTCATTGGAAGTTGTTTGAATCAGGAGCTGTATAGGCCTTCAGAGCATCAGATCTTGGTTTCACTTCATTTGGTAGTGCACAGACACTGGCAAGAGAAATGGTGAAAATAGCCCAAGGGAGGAAAGAGGGTGTAGCAGGTAGGTACCTAACCTTTAAGCATCTGAAGGTCTCTACAAGTAGTGTTACAAGGTTAGACAACAACTGAATAAAAGATTAAGGGTTCAATAATCCTCTATTGTTAAATATCAAAACCAATCCCGTGTTCAAAACAAGCTCATGTCTATAGGTCTTGGTAGCTTGTGACCTGAACTGATGCTCCACTCTTAAACAAAGCTGTGTCAAGAGATGGTGGTGGAGCAGTGCATTCTGTGCCTCGTTTGGATCCTTGTAATAGCTGCCATTCTCCAGGATCATCCAGTGTGGCATGTCTCAAGAATCTGTGTGCAAACTTGATTTGATTAGTACAAATATAAAATTGAGGCTGATCCATTTCCTTTGTGTTAGAGCATTAATATTAATCTTATATATCAGAAGTCTACTAATTTGGTTGCATCTGGAGCCATAGCTGTTTTGATGCAGATTTATGTCTAACAAATGGAGAATGCTTTTGAAATAGAGGAGATATTGGATGACAATTCTGATGAGTAAAATGACTTTCTAAGAATTTAATGGGCTTTTAAGGAACACAAGTAAAACTACTTTACATCAGAGCTAGCATACACCAATAAATAAGTTACCAGCATCAAGAAGATCAACAGAGAATTTAGTATGTATTTATAGACTGAGATGGGAATGGCAATGAAAAAAAGGGAAAAAAAGGCTCCCCAAAAGTGTAGGAATAAGGAAAATAAAAGCATGTAGTTCGCTAAAACCATCTGGTGCAAAACAGTATGAACAGTTTAAAAACATTAACTGTGTCATTCCTCTGCTTCTTGAAATCTTGAAGTACCTTGGTAGCATTTGATTTATGTGTTAAGAGGGAAGTGCCACATCCTACTTTGTAGTATTCTTGTAACACTTTTGTTAAATTTTTATAATCATGTTAAACATAATGTGATATGAACAGAAGCAAGATTTAAATTCTTCTGGCACTTAAGTCATAAAGGGCTGGATACTGTCCCATAAAATAATAATATAGAAAAAAATCCGTACCATAGGAGAATTAGAGTCATGCTTCAGTGGAAAGGGGAAAGGGATGTTTTGTTAATAAATGTGTAGGAGGGACGACGGTCCCAAATTGCATTGCTTGCACACGAAAAGCTCCCCTGTTGCAGGAAGGCCACTGACCCCAAACCTCCAAGAGCTTTTCCTCTTTCCGTTCTCTCTGTGCCAACCCGGAGCGTAGGAAACTGGGATTGTGTCCCTGCTCTCGAGTGAGGCAGACCAGGTGGGATGCTTGCATGTTCATCACCTTGTCATCTCATTCTCCTGTTTTAAGCGCTCTGATTCTCCGTCCTCTTTTTGGCCTACTATAACAAGAGACTTTTTTTGATTCTTCATGCTATGGAGAAGAAGCACAAATTGCTAAAAGTCTTTTTCAGGAAGTAGCATTGTTATTATGGTCAGATTCTTTGAATCTAGGGAACAACATGGCCTGATTTACTCCTAAAATCTAAGCACAGGTATGCGATTCTTTTATTTAAAAAAAACCAAAACAAACCAAAAACCAAAACATGTTCAACCCAAAATAAAGCTAGCAAATGTTGGCCCTGATTATCTTTTTGTGATGGCATTTCTGGGGAAGCACTCTTTGTATTGTATACGTAAAACAATACAATCCCAAAATCCAAATGTGTGTATTTGTGTGCACAGAGTAACATACATTATTAGACATTGTGGCTCACAACAGAGGTAAAGGACACATGAAAATGGTCTGCCAATTAAACTGTTTATAATGGAGATGCCAACGGTAAAGCAGAGATGTACTTGGTGCATGTTTAATGCTAGGCATGTTTAGTCAGTTCGTTTGTTTAATATTAGTCCATTCATTTATATGGTGAAGTATTCTTGCCCCAGGTCATTGCTGAATCCCAGATATTCCTGCAAAAAGAGCACAGCTTGAAAAATTGTTTTGTGCACAAGAAAGAGTAGGAACCCAAAAAGAGCTAATACAGAGTGTGTAGTCATAACATAAATGCTGAGCATTAAAGTCATTGGTTGAATTGAAAGAAATAAATATATTTTTCTAGAATGGGCTGGGCAGTACCATTTAGTTCTTAGTAAGATGCAAATGTACTTGTTTCAGATTATCGTTTGTGTTGGCACACCGTGATGCCCGTGGGTAAATGACCCCCCAAATATTTGCATACTCAATAGCTATTTTCCTACAATACACTCTAATAATTATTGTACCCGATTACCTGCTCTGTGTTAGTGTAAAATTAACAATCCATTATTGCACAATAAGTTTTATAAAACATTTACAGATAGAGATCATGTTTAATTAAAATTAACTTGCCTACGAAAGCCAAATGCACTTATGATTCGCAATGACCTTTTATTACCTGCAGTCCCTTGTTTTGGCTGGATGATTGACAGCTTGCTGTTTGGCTACCATGTTGTATTTCAGCTGACAAGACTTTTCATTTTAACTCAATTTGCCTGCCTATCACAAGCTGGTGGCAGGCCAGGCTCAAGTCACCCAGCTTTGCCTCAGCAGCTTGCTCTATTTCTCATTAGTACGCATTTATTCAGTGGAAATTGGAAGACAAATGCTTGAAGGCATGTGAACTAAGTATAGCAAATTAGGGTTTAAAGACTGAATATTTATAAGTATATTGAAACAGTTTTTAAAAAAAAAAAAGTCTAGAATGAATTGGAAGCTGAGTGCTAGGTTTAGTATAAGAGAAATGAAGAGAGAAGTGGGAGGATTCTAAGAATAACAATACTATGAGAGATATCTCTCTCTTCCCCCCTCCTTCTCTCTCTCTCTAGAAAATATGTAAAATCTCTCTGACAACACCTTATCAAACAACAGCCTGGCTTCTTTATGTAGCGCTTGCACAGTGAAGTTTAGCATCTCATGTGTGTAAGAAGGGGGGAAAAAAATGAGGGTCATGTTCATTTGCTGCTTGGTTATCCCTTGGTATGCTTTAAATTGCCTTGTTTGTTCGGCACAAGCACAGAAACAGATGTTGCTCTACCGTGCTGGATAATTTACTGTACCTCACGGTGCAGAATGGAAGGCCTCCCAAGCTACCCAGCTGGTCTGTCAGCGGCGATGGCTGGTGTCTGCTGAACTATGACAACTGCAAGTAAAGGCTGCGGTTTTATTGTGCAGTTGTCATTCCTCTCAATGTATAGCTCTGGCATTTGTGGAAAGCTGACTGTCTATTTTTTTAATGTGAGCCTGCAAAGCCATATAAGCTCCATTCTCCTTTGTTGATCATAATGTGACTCATTACTTTTGTCATCTAATGATTATCGGCATGATCGCTCAGAGCGAGAGCCAAGCTCGCCTTCCACACATAACTGGTACTGGAAGGTAAAACAGATTTGTCATTTACGATCTGACCGCTAAGCCACACTTTGTGCTCCATTATTGTGATTAACTTCTGCATAAGATACGCTGCCCAATTGTCATTTGAGATCCGGCAGCAGGCGGGGACTGCTGCGCTTTCTGGGAGGATGTCCACCGATAGGATGCGACTGCATTGCTTGGGTGGTTAGACGTAAACCTGCTATTTTGCCACGGCACTTTAATAATTATTTCTCTCTTTTTTTTTCCCCTCCTTCCCTCTTCCTGGTTTGATTTCTGCTGTCTCTACGTATGTCACCACCATTTCCAAATGGTGGACTGGTACGAAGCTACCAGCTTAATTTTCCGCAGGTTGAAGGCAGTCTGGAGCGGAGGCTGGACCCTTCCTTTGTACCGCGTAAAAGTAGTTTTGTTGCCAGAGCACTGCCAGTTGAAATCTATCGTGTCAGGTGCCTTGTGGCTATCTGCAGTAGAGGCCATCTTCTGGAACCAGGGTTCTTTTCTGGCTTCGTCACCAACAAGCCGATTTGACTCTGCCTGATTATAGTAACGAAGGCAGTCCAAAAGAATATGCACAGACTCACTGTACGTCACATTGAATCACGGCTCTGGCCACACAAAGCTGACCGCAGCCTCATTTCTTTAGACAAATGCATGCTTAAGGAAAAACCTCCTGCAAGAAAGCATCCAGGGCCACTTTATTTGCTATGCATGCTGCACCAGATTTAATTTTTAGTGAAAGAACGTTTGTTATTATTTTTTTCAGAGGCATCTACACTGGGTAGCTACTGTCTCTAATAAACTAACCTTTTGGGTGCAGCAATTGCAGTGCCTTGGTGAACACTTAGAGAAGGCTTATTTGATATCACAAAACATAAATGAAGACACAAATGGATTGTTACATGCAAACGAACCCCTATTTTAGGCTATTTTTCACACTAATGATTAGAAGGAATCAAGTCGCATATAACAGTGCCCATACACGCTGGTGGAAAAATAGTCAGTTTTGATTACAAAGTGAGAGATGCAGCCCTAGACAGGAGCTACATGCTGATATACATGCTATCAGAATGATTTATGCAAATTATGCATATTATTCCCAAAGGAATTCCTCCTCAAACTGCCAGGATAAATTGCCGGAAATTAGCCATAAAATCTGTCGTGCTAGGAGCAAAAGGTGAAGGCCACTGGGAAAGCAAGGACATTCAGCTTCTGGAGCCTTCCAGGATGTGATGGTGGAGACAGAAATCTTGCTTTCCGCAAACCTGAAAGGACTATGTTTCGTTTCCTCTAGGCCAATTAGAAGTGTCTTTCTCTCTTAAAATTACCAGGCAAATAATGAATTGCTTTCATTCACTCTGACCACAACAGACACTATCATTTGGCAGCATAGTGCATTGAAAAGAAAATACTTTTAAAAATTCTCAGAATGACTACAGAATTAACAAGCAGAATGATTTCTAATATATAGTCCTGCCATTACATCCAACAGCTTTCAAAAGGCAAGCTAAACAGCTCCATGGATGCTCTCGCTGGTATTTGTTTGCAACCACCAAAGTATGTGTAAATGCATAAAGCATTCATGTCTTTTGATTGCGTTGTTTTCAACGTGATGCCTGAATAATGACTTTCCACCCAAAACTTACAACCGACAGGATTTCTTATCACCATCAGTGAGAATCGCATCGGGAGGTTCAGCATCCCGACTGCCCCACCCCAGCCCTGCGGGGTTGTTTATTGCCTCCTCCTCGTCTCTGCTTTATGTTTGGTATTGTTTGTGTGGTTTGTTCCCTGGTTTTTTCCTTTAGCCTGTCCTACTAAACTCCTGGAGAATCAGCCCCTGTAGCCATGTATAACTTCCAGTCATCTCCCGTATTTCTGATGCCTCTCCCCCTCCCCCCTTTTGTTTAATCGCAGAGAGTGCCTTAAACGAGAGTTTAAGAATGTGCTCGTCCTCCATGAACATCCGCATCAGCCAAGAGGATTTTGTTCTCAAGCTTGAAGGGAATCAAGAAGTCGTTTTGAGGAAAGGAGACTGGATAGCCCTTTACCCGCAGATTTTGCACATGGACCCTGAGGTCTATGAAGATCCTAAGGTAAACATTCAGCTGGTGCTACTCTTCCTACTCCAGGCACATCGAAGCAGCCAAGCCTTTTGTGATGTGTAGGTTGTTGGTTTTTTTTTTTTGCTGCTGTTCCTTCTTGTGGAACAAATCTTCCTAGTTTCAGATGTATTTTCTAGGGCCCTGCAGGTCAAAGGATTCATGGCCTGAAGAGAGAAATATGGTGATGAGACTGACTGCGACTGCTTTCAAAGGAATTGACAATTGCACATTGACTACCATAAACTTTAGGCTAAATGTGGGCTTTGTTTGGCAGTGGATCATTTGATACCCAAGGAGGGCTGAATAATAGAAGGTGGTTTAAATAGCAAATAATGTGGGCCATTTAGCTAAGTGCCCGCAAAGCATCATTGACTCTCTGAAGCCCTATAATAGCAGTGTCTTACTTGAGCCTTATGCTTTTTCACCTCCCTTCGTAGGGATTCACCCCTTCTTGATCAATTAGAGTGTTGTGAACTTGAGACTGTAAAGCTGTTGCTCTGCAGCAAAGCTCGGAGGGTAATTGTGTCATCTCCTTGTATTTTTCTCTGACGCTCAAGTTAATGAATATCAAAGACTCGAAATTAATCCACCCTGCCTCAGCCGTAATACAGCTTCAGAAGTTCACCACCTGCATGCAAATTGAATAGTCCTCCTCTCGGCTAGGTTGCTCCCCCGATTGCTGTCCCCAGACCAGGGTGCCACAGAGGAAGAGCAAGAAAGAGCAAGGGTGCACGCTAAGGCTGTCAAATGGCTCATCTGCCTGAGAGGCAAGAGCTTTTTACCTCATGCATTCCTCACCCCTATTTTCCTAAGCAAATGGCTGTCTCCCAGCCATACTGATTTCCATCCTTGGCATTTGAGCCAAAGAAGAAAGGAACTGGATTTTTTTACATGTTTATAGAAAGCCCGCGTTAGAGACATTGCTCCCTGAAGCTCTCCATTTCAGGAATTTAAAGATGAGAGGTTGCAAAGAAAAGATGAGATTTAAGTGTCTCGTTGGTGCAGGACAGCATTTCATTGTGTAGGAGCTCTGCCAGCCTCAGTGAGAGGAGGTGTGGAGCATGTTGGAGTCAGCAGGAGTAAGGTATAGTCACTGGGATGAACACTGGAGCCATGGGAATGAAAATTACATTCAGGGGAGCTCTGCTGGCTGTCCCCACCCAAAAATGAAGATAAAGCCTGCAGAGAAAATTAGGGGTTTAAAAATAATCTATCTATTGGCAAATAGTTGATTAATATTTTTATCCTTAAAAAGGATAGATAACAGCTAACAAATAAGCAATTTTTTTTTCATTTCATCCTTAACACTTTATTTTGGAGAACGTTATTGATTTGTCAAAAGTCCATCTGTTTGTTTAGGTCCTAGACCAAAAGCATCAGTGTGGAAACTGATCTCCTCCCTTATCCAATAATTGCCGGAATATATTACCATATTTCCATTGCTTGAATATATCTGCTTAGTATCAGCTCTGCTCAGCTTTCACAGTACAGCTTTAGTTCATATATTTTATCTTTTTGATAGTGAATGAGCAATCCACACATTGCAGTACATTGATTTCAGCACATGGGCCCTCTCGAAAAGTGGGGAAATCACTGTTCTGTTTGGTTCTTAAAATATGCAGTGTGCTTTCAACAATAACTACTGAGGATCAGATAGAGATGGAGAATGAATTTTTTGAAAGGTGCAGTCTTGAGCTTGTCATGTATTTAGGGAAAACTTTTCCTGGGAAAACAGGCAGCTTGATGAGATAATTTTGTAGCAATGCTTTTTATCCTGGATACATAAATTTAAGTTCAAGCTATCTTCTGCTTTGGCACCATATTGTGTAAGTGTAAGCATATATTTCTGACCTCTTTCTCCACCCATTAAGGCCTAAATAAATTAGTCCGTTTTCTATAAAGTGTATAAGTGAACCCCTAAATTCTAACTCAGCTAGTTACAGAGCTCAGTAAATGAACCCTGAAAAACCCATAGAGTAAATATGAGGAAACCCTGCAGGAAACCCTCTATGGTGACTTCCCAAACAAAGCTAAATACAGTATATGACAGAAAGGGACTTATATCAATTGCAGGAGATTGCTTAGTTTACATAGTACTTGTAGCAGCCCATCCACACAGAACTTCATTGCCTGTTTTTGCTCAGTATCTTGACCTTTTCCTTGCTGTCAGCCACCATGTCTCTTTCAGGAGACCTTGCACATGGCTGAAAGTTCCTTCATTTTTAAAAATTAGTCTTTATATAGCCAGTAAACTAGCTTTTAAGGAAACACTACTCAACACAAGGGGCTTCAGCAGCACAAGCCTGAGTTGGATGTCACTGTCATTGGCTACATTCCTGTCTCGCACTTTTCTGTTTTCCCTATTCCTTAGACAGCAAATTTTTTTTCTGTTAAAAGCAATTACAAGTCTCAGAAAGCTCTTAATATGACAAAGAAAGCATAAGGTTTGACCCAGTGTGTCTGTGTGTTCAATAACACAGTTCTTAATTGCTCCAGACAGCAGAAGTGCACCGCGTGAAAATGTTTGAGTGAAGTGAAGAGCGCTGGGTTGGGTTTTTAAGCTATTGCAGTTCATATTTAGCAGTGCTTTTTTAGACCAGCAGGATTTAGAATTCAGGAAGTAAATCTTATGGTATTCTGGGCTTTCATTTTTTACTGTGATGCTTCAAATGAAGCAATAACTTCCTGGCGGAAAAAAATAAAGGCGTGCTTCCTTTTGGCTGGGGTGTTCAAAGAGACTGAAAAGATTTGTCAGTGGAAGCAGACATAGAATCACCTTTATATTTATGGAAAACCCAGGCCTCTGCCTTTTAGTGAAACAAGCTCCTGTTCTTCAGCACCCAAAGTTACATCCCCTCCAGTGCACCTAGTACTTGTTTCCTTTCTCACTGACCATCTCTCCTGACACTTGCTTCTCAACAGCAAGACCTGGAGTGTACGATTTTCAGAGCCTTTAATCTAATGGGTAGATCACTTTCAGTGTATTTTTAATGGTGGTGTGGGGTTTTTTAATCAGTTGAGGTCGGTTTCTGTCTGACTGACTTGTTCCCAGCCAGCTCCAAATGGCTGCTGCTATAGCAGATGTATGCAAAGCAGGACAAATGCTAATGAGTGACCATAAGCAAGAAGTGCTTGTCATTTTTATTCAAAGCATGCAGGAGGGTTTTGTAAGTGGTTAATTTGCCATTGACTGAGTGAGGATGCCAGATCTCCTTCATTCAAAAACACAAATTATCTCTAAACAGGGATCCTGCTACTCAAAAATAGTTAGAAATATGTTCAATTTATGGAATGTAGGTTACAAGTGTGACCTCAAGCCTTACTTGAAAGCACCCTCTTTATAATGGTCAGTCACTGGCAGTTGTCCTGCTTTGCTCACAGCTTCTAGAGCAAAATATTTGAAGGTAAGATGTGGCAAATTAAGCAGCAACCATCTCCAACTGAAAGGAAAATTCTCTGCAAAGCACTGGAGTTTTCGAATAATCTGCACCATTCGGTGCAAAAGAAGGGTGGATTTTGTTCTAGCTTGCAGGAGCAAAATTGGTGCAATGCATTAATTTATTCATAGGCATTTGCAGAATTTGGCAGATTATCCTTATTCATGATGTATGTACCACACTGAGTGCGTATGATGCTTTACAAGAAAATTGTCCTTCCACTGAGGTTCATTGTCCCTGCTACAAAGCGGTCAGAATCTAATTACAATCAATATAGGCCAGACACTCAGTGGATGAGATGTGGAAGTCGAAGGAGCTTGATATAAAAGGACTAAGCTAAATAAGTGGATTTAAAGAGTGTTCTTTGCAGGGAAGATAATGTGAGTTAATGAAACTTGAGGGAACCAACTAAAAAGAAGAAGCTGTCAGCTCCTTGTCTTCCTCTTTATCTTATTTTCTGGGTTTCAGGAGCGTTACCGTTGTGCAAAGAAAGCAGCTCATGTAACTGCCTTGTTAGATATCACGCTGTCTCTCTCTTTCTCTTTCATTTTCAGGAGTATAAGTTCGATCGATACATAGAGAATGGCAAGAAGAAAACCACATTCTACAAGGCAGGAAGAAAACTGAAGTATTTCCTAATGCCCTTTGGCTCTGGGATCAGCATGTGTCCAGGGAGGTTCCTCGCAATGAATGAGATGAAGATGTTTCTTTTCATACTATTGTCTCATTTTGATGTAGAACTAGCAGAAAACAAATCTGTCAGACTTGATAACAGTCGCATGGGCCTTGGTATTCTCCTGCCAGACGTTGATATTGCCTTTCGTTACAAGCTAAGGTCCTTCAGAAATTGAGCAGCTGCCTCTATGCCTTCCACTAATCTCCATGTTTGCTCTGTTTCACTCAGCTTTATATTTTTGGAAACATTTGCTTTTCCCTCTCTGCTTTTACCTCCTTCCTCTTTGTTTCTAAGGAGGAAAGCCATTGGGCTGGAGGTAGAGACCAGATGCAGGGACGTGCAACCTCAGTTTGTCCTGCCTGAGTTGTGAGAAGTGAGGTGACATGACAAGAGTCTGGCCAAGTAAATAGCCCAGCATCTCTACAAGGTGCATCCCCATACTCTTGGCCGTGAGATGAGCAGGATTTAGAGGGAGGATGAATCCAGGCCACTTATATGGGAAATGGGCTCAGCAGCCCTCTGTCACAGGGTTAGATTGGGAGGTCCCATACACCCATCATCTAGGGGAATATCAGCATCTGCTCGTAGAAGCATAATAACAAGAAAGGGGGAGCTTATTTCTAGAGGATGAAAGAATTTCTTGCGATTATTATCCTAACTTTATATTTACTTTATTTCTTTCATGGTCTTGAGAGTCTTAGCCCTTTATTTGGGAGAGGTGATGGAAGTTGTGTGGGGTGGTGGAGGATGATTTGCAAGAATGTCTTACTGACAACACATTCCTAACTTCGGGTTTATGTACTGAGGGTGAATGCTTTGCTTTCTTGCTTCTTTTTTTTTTTTTAATGTGCAATGCAAAAATATTAAAATATGTGATTTCTTTCTTGCAATCATTTAAAGTCAGAAGAGAAGTTCTGTTGATTTTAATAGGCTCTCAATCAAGCCTAAATTATCTATTTTGGCTTTTGAGCCTCCCTCCCCCAAGGAAGCATATTCTTCAGGGAGAAAATATACAAGCCTGTTTGAAGTTATTCTACCACCTCGAAAATTAGCTTCTCTTTCTCTTGCTGTTTCTTAGTAACATGTTTGTGCATTTATTTTGGCCATTTCTTATGTTTGTTCATTTCTCCAAAAAGGCAAAAGAGGAAGAGGGCTTCAAGGGCAAGTATAGTATCTAAAACTGCTTTTTAATATTGTTTTACTTTGCCTAAGTTATGCATAGGCAGAGTAGTGTGACCTGTGTTTGGAAACAGAATTGTCCATCTGCAAACTGGAAAATAGGCTCTTCCCTGGGGCCAAAATTTGAGCAAGTGAAAACCCTGGGCAGCCACAGAAGTTTATACTGGCTGCCCAACCTGCTTCACTGGGTGCCCAGCTCTTGTTTGGAAAATTAATGTCCTAGTGCACAAGATGTGAGATTTTAGACCTTGTCTCTCTTCCCAGCCATCACTTCAGAGACTATGAGGATTCCCGTGGCTGTCCAGTCTCAATTTGCCAAGACGACAATTGTGATGGGAGAACAGCCACGTCTGTGGGCCTTGCCTTGTGTTCCTAAAAAACATCTCTCTTTGGGATGTGCCAGAATAAGTCTTTCAAAATCAGAAATTCTACTCATCTGTAGAGCACTTGATGCCTGTGGATGAAAACTACTACCTACATACTAAGAATTATTTATTCAGTTCAGTTATTTGTGTAAAGCACATACCCTAAATAAGCATCAGCATCAGTAGAAAGGCTTTTGGAGATTGGCACAGCCACATTCCAAATCCTCCAAGAAGAAAATTGTGGTTTTGTGAGATATATTGGATAAACATTTTCTCTTCATATATAGTATCGATAATGTCTACAAATTTGGAGTACACTTACGTTGAATGGGCTTTGCAGTTGATTAAATGATTTAACTTTACTTCAACATTTAATCAACAGCAAAAGCTGATTATTGCTTTGTGTCACAGAATAAAATTGGTTTTTATGGAGACATTCTTGTAGTCAGGTTACTTACTCTGTAGAAGCTATTCTGTACTCAGCTGTAGCTCACAATCCAGTTTGGACATTAAAGCCTGGTTGATTGAGAGAGGGAATGTTGATATCATTACACTGTTGACTGTATTCCATTATTGCTTAAATGTAAGCTGTAAAATGTCTCATACCACAATTATGATGAATCCTTCTTTGGCATCCAACTTTGAAACAAACCTGAAGCAACTGCGAAAATAACAGTGGGTATTTGTTTTAAACAGAAGCCTCTTTTTTGTAATTGTATTCTATTTTTAGGATTTTGAATTAGAGTACTACTGGCTGCTTTATAATTTGATAGGGCATAATAGGACTGTGCCAAAAGTACATGCAAATCATTAGTAGTTTCAGATTAATTGCCGATCAATTTGTATAGTATCTACTCTGATATTAAAAGAAGAACTAGATTGTCTCCAAAGTAGAAAATTAAATCTGTAGGGTATGCTCCATTAAAAAAAAGAGAAAAGGGTCAGAATCTTTCCCAGGAGTTGCAGGAAACCTCTATGAAGGCACTTGGAGGCCTTGCATCAGAGTTAGACAGCACCACACAAGAGGCCATCATTCTGCTGGGATAAAAGTTGCTTGCTCTTTTTGCTCAGAAACCAAAATAATCAAAAGCAAACCAGGGTCTGCCCAGCCTGGCCTGGAATTGTGTCCCTGGTAACCCAGACTCCTGTCAGATTAGTTTTGCTGGCGTGCAGTGCATCACTACCTTGGCATACCTCGGCTGCAGAGGAAGTAAACTTCACCCCCATGTAAAGTCATGAGAGCTGCAGCAGGACAGAGGAGAGGTTAAGCCTTTCTAGTCTATGTATTCAGCAGCTGAGGAGGTGACATATTGAGAGCCAGCAGCTGGTCTGACCAGGAGTGACTCAGTCTCCCGGAGCAGGATTGAAAGGCCCATGGTGTTGGTATTCCTGGTCAATAAGCTGAGACAGCACAACAGGGTAAGGGTGCAGCATCTCCAAAAGTCCCAGCTGGAGCCAAGCTGGCTGCAGGATGCTGTGCCAAGAAGAGCATGTTTCATTACATAGGGCACAACACTGTTTTTTATGATCTCCTCTGCTGCAAGACCCAGGAGTGCGCAGCTCTGAGTGTCTGTCACTGTGCAGGACCCAGGAGTGCGCAGCTCTGAGTGTCTGTCACTGGAGCACAAAGAGGCAAAATCATCTAAGCAGAAACAGCAGTGCTGTTTGCAAACGTTCAGGTGCTGGTGGGGCTGCAGGGCAGGGCGGGGGGAGGCAGGCAGATCTGTGCTTCCCTCTCCCACCTCTCCACTTCAGCAGGGGGGTCTGCCCTGCCAGCCCAGCAGTGTCTGCTGGGGGCATCCACAGGCCTGGCAGGTGCAGGGTCAGACAGGAGTACATAGGTACCCCCTGAATTTCTCTGCTGTTCCTCGATGAAGTGGTGCGCTCACGCGTCAGTTTGCGATGTGACTTGGCTGGTCACTACCAGCCTCTGACTGCAAGTTGTTGATGTCTGTGGCTGTATCAATAGCATCTTCTGCTATTAAAAAAAAATATGTAAGCACCTTTTTTCTCATTAAAACATAGGCTTAAGTCAATGTGGCCCTTTATAGCACCCAAGAAGAAAGTTAATTTATCATGAACTAATGTGAATGCTAAAATGTAATTTTTAAATTACTATTCTTATTTTAATTTACAGATTGTATGTTCTTCATTTTCATGCTGACACTTAGTACTGCTAGATGCTTTTGTAAACTTTTTTAAATGTTGCATTATTTAGGAAACCAGCTAGTATATGTGTACCTGTTTGCAAATTAGATTTTCATATCTTTGTCAATATGTCCTAATGTAATAATAGAAAACCATGTAAGAGTTGTTCTTTAGTTTATGCTTTGAAGCCAGCTGCATGTCACTACTTTTGGCACTGCTATTTTTATGTATAATTACTGGTCTGTGAATTTCTCTTGTAGAATTATACATGATCTTTTATTTTGTCATTATTGAACTTTCTGTCATTCAGGAGATTGTGAAGTGCTCTTAATTGTGCAAACTGACAATTTGTATATAGATGAACAACAGCTAGGTTCTGCTTTAACAGTTAATATCCATTGTTCAGGCTCCTAGATCAACTAAGGTATTTCTGAGCAAGAAAATGGAAATTTCATTATTTTAGTAATCTAACATCTAAAGGGAATTTTGTATTTCAAGGACACAATAAAAAGAAATATATCTATTTTAATATTGAATGATTGCCCATGGTATTTTTTCCAGCTTATGTTTATACTTTTCTCACAGATTCATAACTATTGCTTTAATTTTTTAATTATTATTTCAACGTAGTGCATTTTTCTGTTAGTTGATCTTGACAGATATTTCTGTAATGAAAAAAAAAGCCTTTAATTCAGCAGTGGAATGCAGAAACTCCTCTGAGTATTAGAAATTATCATGTCTTTTTTACCACCCCCCCCTCCCGCCATGAAACATAAGCCAGCTCTCATCAGATGAGGTAAAAAAAGTGGTACTTCTGACATTCTTAGGACGTTACTCAAAATTAGTATAAAGATCTGCAGTGCACAAGTGATTCCTAAATGCAACTCCTAAGCTTTTGCTTTTGCAAACCTCCATGTAGTACAAGATGTACTACCTAGTGTGAAATATTCTGTCTTCACAGATCATTCATTTTAAAGGGGGATATGAATGAAATTGTTACAATACCCAGCACTGCACCAGCAAAGCACAAGTTGGCTTTTCTAGGTATCACTGTAGCGGCTGAGTTCTACAAGTAGGTATTTAATATGAAGGTTGTACCCTAAAGACATCGGTGTTTCTCCATTCCTTCGTGTAGAAATGCTTGTCAGGTATGTCTGCAAGGGTTATTAAAGATACTTCCTAGAGAAGACAGACCTGCAGCATTTTCTGGGTTTGATAAATATGTGTGTAGCTGTGCAATTGTTTTAACTCCAGGCTATATTAGAAGTTACTGAAAGTTATAAATTAAAAAGTGGCATTGTTTGAGATTTCTTGAAGGACACATTTCTGAGTAAGCTTTTCATAATGGTCTGAAAGATAGATTGAAAGGAAGGAATTAGTAAGACCCCCTAACACTGTATTTTATCTAGTATTTTATTTGATACTAGGTACTGTCTTGATGTTACTTGTATTTTAAAACTGCTCAAGGTATCAATTTATGCATATGCTTAACTCATATGAATAGAGCTATTCTAACTGCCAGACCATAGAAAGTGAAGTATTTTCCTGTCTACCACCTAAACCAGCCTATGTTCCCTGGCTAGTCATGTCCCCATACCCACAACATATCAGAAAAATGATCTCACTACAAAAACACCCCTTAAACCTATGCTTATTAAAGTATTGTGATCCTTAAGTCATTGTCTATGTTTCTAATCAGTAATAAATACGAAGAAATGGTTGCTGCATACATAAAAGTATATTTCAAAAAGTAGACAGTCATCCATTTTAAATTGAAAGCAAGGAAGCTGTAGTGGGATCTTGGTCCTCATATAAACCAGCACTGTGTTTATTCTATGCCTCAGGCTTTCCTGGGATCTCGTGTACTGAGGTTGTATGAGTACATCATTTGTAATAGTAGAAATGTGCTTGTCTTCAAAACTATTCACACCAAAATAAATAATCAAAAGAAGCCTAAGCTTCAGCTGTTCTTACTGGAAGCCTTGCAGGATTCTATCTTCAAAGATTTGTTAAACCGATTTTGACACTAATGTGCTGGTTTATTTTCCTTTTCCTCGAAATCAGCAGCTACAAGTACAGAAAAGTTGAATAAAAGTCTAAGTTCTGGCTACAGGGACAGTAAAAGTCAGTAAGCAAACACCCTGTGATGACTTTTGACAGCGACTTCTTCCCCATCAGCTCATCTTTCCAACTATCTCTTTCTTCCAAACAGTTTAGTCGCTCGCTAACCTCCTACAGGCTGCAAGTCTTTCCCTAAATTCCATCTTGTGAGCAGGTGAATCACCTCTCTTCACAACGTATCTTTCGGCTGCCTTTTAAAAATGAATTCTTTACAGCAGCCTCTTGCAAAACCGGCTTCGCAGGTGGCTGCAGCTGGGAGAAGTGCCGCCTCGCTAAAGCTTTGAACCTGAAAAGCGGATTCGCATTAGTTGAGCTCATGCCGAAGCACCGGGGGATGCTGCTGCTCCGGGATGGCTCCGCTCCGGGATGCCCCCGGCCCGCGGCGGCGGCGGGGACCTGCACCCTCGCCCGCCCGCTGCCCACTGCCCTCTGCCCGCCGGGCGCCCGGCACCGGCTTGTGCTCCCTGCGCTCCCACCTTGCCCGGCCCGCGACAAAAATCAGGGGAGAGGGGAGTGAGGAAAGAGTCCTGCAGCCCTTTCCTAAAAGCATCACGAGCTTCCAGGAATGCTGCAGTGGGACAAGGGGACGGGACCCCCGAGGAGGTTCCTAAGGAAGCGATCTGGGTGTTCGGTGAGTTTGGAGGGCTTCGGCTGGTGGAGAGGAGGTTTACTCTATAAAGGCGATTGTTTTTCCCTAATCCTCAATTATGAAGATTTAAAAATAGTATTAAAGGGACAATCTGTTCTGCAACTTCTCGGAAGAAATAATTGTTGATTTAGATAAGCACTGATCCCTTCAGTGTTTGATGAAGACGTTAATTTATGGCTGTCTAGCAGTTTATGGCTGTCATTAGATTTTCAGCTTTGTCTCTCTTCGAAATGTATCTTTATTTTTTTATTTTAATCCGAGACAATTATGTAAGAAAACGGTTATGTTTGATCTCAAATACATCATTTTCCTATAGCATTTCAAATTATTCACAGATCATAGTTCTTATATGTGCATATATGAATTTAAAAATACAGCAGTAAAGTGCTTGAAACAGACCATAAATTTGCTTCCTATTTTATTACACGTCTCTGAATCAGGTTGAGAGGACAAGGGCAACTAGGGGCTTGGGGAAGGATTTAACCCTTCCCGAGGCTGGAGAACCAGGCGAACAGACCAAATTCCCCTGCGGAGCGCTTCGGGGGCGGGTGTAGGCGGGCTGGGTGACACCGAGCTGATGAGTGACCACGGGGAAATGGGGCTGGCTGCAGCTCTGTGCTCATTTAGCAGATGTCCCTTCTGCGACGTGGTCGGCTGCTAGGAGTCCCCGAGTGGGGCTGGGGGCCGGGGCAGCCATGCCGGCTCCCGCTCCCGGCAGCGGCTCCCGCCTTCGCCCCTGCCCCGGCGGGATGGCAGCGTAGGAGCGGGCACAGTCGGCTTAACCCCTGCGACGCCTGCATAAGCCGTGCGCAGCACTTCAGGGAGAACCTGCCCTGCGCCCTCCATGGGCTCCGCTAGTGCCGGAGCCTTCCCAGGCGGCGGCCGGGCCCCGAGGGACAGCAGCGACCCCGCAGAGCGGGCGGGCGGCGGGGGCCGGGGCCGGCGCGGAGCCCAGAGCGACTTCCCCAAACTTTTGTCCCGCTCCGACAAGGAGCTTTTCTGCCGTTTACTTAGAGCCTCAGGATCCCTCCGGCCTGTGGGCAGGGGCGATACCATCACAGTTACAAATGATCCTGGAGAGAGTCGCGGAGTCCCGGCTCGTCTGTTTCACCCCCCAACAGCCTCCCTTCGCCACCACTACCACCACCACCACCAAAAAAAAAAAAAGGTGTTAATTGCTGTAAAGTTTCCGAGCACGTGGATAATTTACTTTGACTGCTGCGGTTTAATTAAAAGCAAACTTATTTATGTTTCTGATGTTTATATTACGCGATTTAATTACGTTTAGAGGCAGCGTCGCACTTTTTTTCCCCCCTTCCACCCTAAATCACATTTTCATTAAAGGTTTTAATAAGAAAACTCACTTGACCACTATTCATTATCTAGTCCCCTCCATGCACACAAGTTCACTTACCCATTCATTTATTCACTTACTCATTCCAGCAGATCCGCTGCAACTGCTGCTAGCAGGGATGTGAACACTCATAATTATTTGTCAAAGTCTGGAAAGTGTATTATCCCTTCTTCTAGTGGTAATTAGTTACCATAGCATCTAATACGTAAATGTGCCCAGAGCACACCATTAACAGTTAAGCGGAGGATTCAATTTAACACATGATTATATCTTTCATAAGTCATTACATTAGGAAAGCCAATGTCACTCATGCTGGGACAATCTCAGGCTCCGAGCCGGGGTAAGGGGCCGGGGAAGGGAGCCGGGCTGGGCGGCGGGGACAGAGGGAGCTCCGGATGAGGCTGAGGGAGATCCCGGTTCGGTGGGGCAGTTGTAAACGGGGAAGAAGCTCTTTTGAAAGGGTGCATGTTCGTTTCTGGCTAAGTGATCTGTCAAGCTTTAAGGGGGGCGGGAGAGCCTCTCTCCTCCCCCCAGCCCGGCACACATTACGCTTGCATTGGCAAGACCTGCTCAGGGACTGGCCCAGTGGCTTCGCGCCGCTTCCCAGGGAGGATGCTCGGTGCAGCGCGACAGGGGAGTGGGGCCAGGAGTGGTAGCACCTCTACCCGGCACGGACCCCTCGCTCCCCTACGAAACAATCGAAGAGGAAACAAGAAAGCCCGAAGTCGGGCGGCAGCGGTGGCCAGGGGTGACAAAGATTTTCATTCCGCTGTCCCGTCGCTCCGAAGCACAAGCAGGCGAGAGAGCGGTGAACGGAGAAAACGCTGCATGTGCCATAGACGGCAGCGGCCGCCCTCGCTCCCCAGAACCGGCGGGGAGCATTCCAGGCCCCAGCCCGCACACTTCGGACCCTGCCCAGGGGAGCAGGGTGGCAGGGCGTGGGCCTCCCCCAGTCCCTTGCCTTCCCCCACCTTAGGTCCCGGCCGCTCCAGGAGTTTGCTGGGACCTGGCTTGTCTTCCCCCCACCCCACGGCCGGGTAAAGCCGAGCAGCGCCCGCGCCTTCCAAGGGAACCTCTCCGGGAAGGAAGCCCACCCGGTAGCCAGAGACATTAAGCGGTAAATATTGCAGCAAATGTGTCCTGCGATGTTATATGCACGAACACACACTCACCCAGACACACACACGCACACACACACAGGCACGCACCACGCCAAGCTGGTGGCGGTGGTTAATTCCTAATCAGAATGATGGACAGCAGAGACAGAACAATACAAACTAATGGCTGTGTTGCTGATCACTTTACCCCTTGATTAAAGACACCCAATTATGGCGCAGAACAGTGTCGTAATTATGTTCCTTAATCACATCCAGGAGGTTTAATTGCCTTAACGATGTGTTTCATTAAATGAATTTAGGTATTATAGTCGACAGTTTTCATACACAGTTGTTTTCAAATTAACATAATATTAGACATCGTCATGGAAATTGTTTTAATAATCATAATTAGACGCACCCAGCCTTTGTCTAGTAAATGCTGAGAGACGCTTCTCCTTGCGCCTGGGGGCTGATCTGCCCACCCTCTCTGGGCTGCCTTCCCACAGCTCCGTGGCACTTTACAGTTATATTTCCTGAAAAGTTACAGGTTCTGATTAATCTTTTTTGATGGGAAGTGGAGCAGAAAGTATTTATCCCCTTCCCCCGCCCGTGGTGCTGCCGTTGGGAGAGGCGGCTCCGCGGACACCCGGCGCCGGCCCGGGCCGCCCGAGGGGAGGGGGGACCCGTAGGGCCGGGACCCCCGGTCCGGGTTTAGCGCCGGCCAGGCAGCTTGGGGGAGCTGCCTGCTCCCCCTGCCCTCGGGTTCGGGGCAGGGCGGCGGGTCCACGAGGGGAGGGGCAGCTCCAAAACTCGGGGGGTAGGGAGGAGGCGGGGGGGGCGGTCCTGCAGCGTACCCCGGGGCGCATGCAGCCCCACGGCGCGGGGCGGGCGTGGAGCCGCGGGACGGGCGGGCCCGGCCCTGCCCCACGGCTGCCCCGCAGCGCCGGGGGCCGCCTGCCACGGGAGCGGGAGAAACGCAGCGCCGGAGGAACTTCTCGCCTCCCTGCCTGGGACACCCGGAGCCGGGAGTGGGGTGACGGGGAGAGTACTGGGGCGCACTCAGAGCAAGGCAATGGAAAGAAAACTACCCACCCCCACCGTCCACCTCCTTAAATCTGGATATATATGCTTACCAAAGCACAGCACAATACAAGGGTTTGTTCAAAATATTTTAATAAAGATTCTTTCCGACATAGATACACATACAAACGATCGTACATTGCTGTCATAATCTGATTGACCTATTTAATATATATCACTCTTTACACATCCGTGACCTGCCAACAGATCCATCATGGCTCCTATTTTGCCATCCAACCTGACAGTCCGAATTTGTATTATCTGCAAGTAGTGGAAAATAGCAGGACTCGTTTTTGAAAAGAAAAAAGAAAAAGAAAATGAAAATGAAAAAAATAATCTTGATTTACAAATGGCAGAGAGACAGCCACCCAGCCATGCAAACTCAAACTGAAGGCTCACTTTGGGTAAATAGCTACTTCTTGCTTTTCATCTCTCATTTTTCTTTCAAAAAAAACCCCCAACCCAACAAAAAACCCAAACAAAACAAAACCACAAACCAAAAACCCACCCCCCACATCCCCTGAAAAAGGAAGAGAAGAATTCCACGCGTTCTGTAAATCAGCCTAAAGTATTTTAAAGTATTTCAACTTAAATAATCATCCACAGTCAGAATAATTTACATACACATTAAAAGCGGTTTAAATTATACCTTTGAAAACACAGCGCCTGGGAAAACATTGGCTTGGCAAGTGTTCTTGTAGCAGCTATTGCTCTGATGCCTTGTAAAAGTAAATAGTTATTACCTGTTATAATGCAAAGAATACCCTTTCAAAAATCACTTGCTTGAGCAATTAAGAATACACTTTTCCTGTAATTTTTGGACTGAAGCAATTTATTAAAGCTCAATTTAAATACAGGGATGATGCAACTTAAAATCCAGATGACCTTTCATAAACCTAAGCAGCTCGGATACATCAACATTTCTGGTTATATGTTGTTGGCAAATAAATGTTTTAAACACTTGGCACACAGTTTAAGTTAATCCATAAACAGAATTTTAGAAGCATTTAAAGTAACTGCACATAAGACCCATGACCTTAACACATGATAAATATTGTTGGCGTGGAAGGGTCATTTTAAAGAATAACAAATAAATAGCATGTCTTATTTATACATCATTGCAAAGTGGAAAGAAACAAGGTGCACATAAATATTTCTTTTAAAAATGCGATACTTTCAGCCACACGGAGTAAGGGTTTTGACCGGTTATTTTTTGTCTTTTTTTTTTTAGCTCTCTCAATTTTTTTTTAAATCACTCTCACCAAACTTTGCGCATTTTCACAGGATCAAAGTTTAGAGACGATAAAAAATACAAAGTCTTCCATAGCAATGGTCCAGTCTCTTTGTTTCTGCGAGTCACTTAAATAATAAGTTTACATTTCAAGTTTGTTTGTTTCCTGGCTCNCCCCCCAGCCCGGGACCGGACCGCCGGCTGTCGCCGCTCCCCGGGGCCGCGGCGGCGGCGGGGGGCGGCCACGGCGGCGGCCCTTAAGGCTTCTCCGTGCACTGTTTGCAGAGGCTGGAGGAGACGCTGTTGAAGATGGCACATTTCTCCGGGCAGGAGGTGGCGGGGGGCAGCCCGGCGCTGAAGGGGTAACCGGCCGCCTGCTCGTAGGCGCCGAGGGCGGGGTGCAGCGCCGCCGCCGCTGGAGCCGCCGCCGCGNACAAAGTCTTCCATAGCAATGGTCCAGTCTCTTTGTTTCTGCGAGTCACTTAAATAATAAGTTTACATTTCAAGTTTGTTTGTTTCCTGGCTCAAAATAATAATAATAATACTGCTAATAATAATTAATTTAAAAAAAAAATCTATGTTCAAGTGCCCTCTCTGATTTGTCCCCGGCGATAGCCCCGGCTCCCAGCCCGGCCTGCTATTTCCCGGCCTCTCCTTTGTCCGGACGCGCAGCGAACCCCCCTCGGCGCCCCCCGGGCCGGGCCTTCCTTCCTCCCCGCGGCACCCCCGGCCCCGCGCCCCCT